>LR749946.1:4918-65953 GCA_902729485.2 Mus minutoides
GAAGGAAGGAAGGAAGGAAGGAAGGAAGGAAGGAAGGAAGGAAGGAAGGAAGGAAGGAAGGAAGGAAGGACCTATGTAACATTGCCAAAAAGACTGCCTCATTCTGGAGGAAGTATGTACACTGGTATGTCAGCAGAGATCCATTTTCATTGGGCTCATCTGCCTTGCTTTCCACATTTGATGTAATATTTTCTGTGTACCTGCTTAGCAGCCTCTGTAGAATGCAGGCTTTCATAGGGAAGGAAGGACTCTGTCCTACTTACCTACAGCTTCTAAGTCTTAAAATAACCACCATCCTACATTTAGCACAGGTTTTCACCATGACTGTTTGAAGGCTCACTAGTAAATGCATTTCTTATACACAATGAGAAATGTACAGCCACATGTTTCTGTTTTTTTTTTTGTCCAAGCCTTTCCAGTCATTTAATTTTTAACAAGCTGATGCTATATTCCTCCAACTCTACCTTTCCACTCATCAGCACCATTAGCAATTACTCCTAGAACAATCATTTCTTAGTGAGTTTATTTTTAACCAAATCTAATTTTGCTATTATCTCCCCCTCAAAGCCTATCTGCGTTATGTTCCTCTGCACTCTGTCCTTGCTGCGTCATACAATTTAGTATAATTTGCCAAGTGCATTAACAGGCTATTTATTCTCACTTTGAAATCTCATGTGATTTACCTCCCTTCGTGCAACATGCCACCAAGAATAATGTAGGTATCTACTAATTTAAATGAGCCAATGGTAGATAATATTGAAAGGTTATGAATATAAAGGGAAAAAAATAACAGAAGAGGTTTGAATAGATAATGAAAAATAAGAAATGCTTACAATGTAGGACTTATTCAGAAAATATGCTGCAGGAAAATAGATAAAACTAAATGTGCATGTGAGGTCTGAAATAATTGGGAAATAGTCACTTAGAAGAAAATGGCAGAAATGTTAATGTTATACAAAGCCTGCATTCATAAAGTAATAAACATGTCTTGGAATATCATTGCACTGGGGCAAATGTTCACTCTGAGAATTATTAAATATTTCCTTCTCTTTTGTTTTATAGATAAGGTGAAAAAGCCCAGGGGATGAGGCCAAGGGTATACCTCACATAGACTGAGCAAATCCCAGAAGTTCCTGATACTTCTTTTCATTAGGTGTTGCCTCCTCAGAGTGTGTCTCCGAGGCCTTCACAAACGAAAGCCGCATGGGTTTAAAATGACAGGCACATGGCTGTTTATTTCTCTTTATTGCCTTTTACTGAAACAAAATGTGCAGTTATTTTCCATACCTGATACACAGAAAATCACTTAAGTCAAAGTCAAAGTGGCTGCTAGAAAGAAGGTGTCTAGTTAGGTAGTTAGTCAGATTTCAGTATATAGTTTTCTTCATTCCAAGATTAGCATCATTGCCTAACCCTCACACACTGAATGTTAAATTTTTATGAAGTAGAAATGACTCATGTCAACTTATCTTCGTTACAGACCCTGAAAAGACATGATAGCTGCTGAGATGATGTAAAACAAATTTTAGAAATTTTCCATTTGTTGCTTTCTGGATGCTGAATGGACTTTACCCCAAACTCAGAATCACTTGAGCTATAATATGAACTTGAAGTTTCTCTGTTGTCAGAATGCTAGCCCTGATGGCATGTTGATATTCTTTGTAACTTGCCCCTGGGTATGCTTACTTGACATCATTATAATTTTCTGGGGCGGTCAAACATGATCACACTATTCTCTTGTCCAAAATTGGTACTAAGATGCCATACCTTTCCCTCCAAGGCTTGATTTCTCACATTTATATTTAAGCACCAGATTTGGTGAACCATAAGACTGGCTTAATAATTCTAATGCAGAGATTAGAATTTCTAAAGTAGCTACAAAAAAAGATAACATAAAAAGTAAAGGTGTAGAAAAGGAAAAATATCAATATGCCAGTCATAATCAGAAACAGATATTGTATTAAAATGTCATTTACTTGGGTTAGAGGCCAGCATTATTTATTTTATATCGCACTTTATAAAAAACATACAATTAATATATGTTAAACAGTATACATGCTAAGAAAATATGTAGGTGATGTGCTTATGGTTAGGATAGCAAATGAAACAAATAATAAAGTTTTAATATTAATTTTCTCCCTATATAGAAGTATACATATTCTATCTTGACCTACCAAATAATCCAAATATGTTCACATTGCAATTTATAAATACATTTATATATAATTTTAGGCACAGATATTTAAATTAACAAATATATTATTTCATTAGAAAAGTTATCAAGATTGTAAACAATTCCCTCTAGTTCTCATTAACTGCAACATATTGAAGGATCAATAAAGTACTGGGAGTCTGTCTTTCCAAACTTAAAGAAAGGACTGACATTAATCCAGCAGAGTGGATGTAGCTATCAATATAAGTTTTACTTTTATTCATAGGAACTGTTAGCGGTATTGTTGAAGCCCTTGGCCCTGCTAGGGGCGCTCTTTAGGACTGAACTCCATACACAACCCCAAAGACTGGTTATAGTCTTTTGTACTTATAAGGGTTATACAGATTTCCCCCAAAATCTGTTTATTTTCTCTTTCCCATGGCATACAGAAAATGGAAACTTTGTACTGCCTTTATTTTTTTTCTCTTCTCTAGAGGTTGATTCCTTCCTCTTTTGGAAGTGGCCACCATAATCAAGTCTGTGTATCATGAAATGAACAGAACGTATTTAAAGTTAAGAGGGCTTAAGAAGCTTTTTTTTTTTTTTTTTTTTTTTTTTTTCTTGAGTCTGGAAACTTGGTCAGTTATTCATGTCACATCTTTAAGTCAATGTGTAAAGCAAACAAAAGCCGGTGACGATGAATGTTTCCACATGAGCATATACTTGGTGGAATTATAATTAAAAAAAAAAAAAGAAAACTTCTAGAAGACAACTTTGCAATACAACATAACCTATAGTGAAGTTACATACTTTTAATTCTGTGGTTTCCAGGATTTAAACAAAATAACTATTCAGACAGGTTTATAAAATGTGTAAGAAAGAGTACTTACAATAGAAAATATTTGATGTATGGAAAGTATAGAAATAACCCTGTGGCCTTATACAAAGTCACTATTTTAATAAGCTATGATAATTTTCTAAGACAAAATAGAATAATCCATTAAAGTTATGCTTTCTATGGTAGTTTCTATATTCTAAAATCCCTCTAACATATAGTAACACAGTATTCACAATTATATTTCTAATAAGATTCTTATTTTACAAAGCTGCGTAGTTATGACTAGAAATAGGTTTGTCTTGATAATCTAGTATAATGTAGGCTATTCTTTCTCACTTATACTTTCCTGCATTTTATAAACTTGCTGTAATTAAAGTATATACATAATTAAGGCAAGAACATAACTCTTTAGTCATACAAGTTAGAATATAGAAAATTATTTTTGGAAACTTGTCCTTCCCACAAAGTGTATTTCTACATAATTTAACTAAAATCCATATTTTTAAGCAACTGATTTCTTCCTATTTTCTCCAATACCTTCAACCTCAAGATGGGGGTCATTTGTTTTTTTTTCTTAAAGGAGCTTTTAGCTGATAAACAGTCAAACATAACTGAGCCCTTTAGAGCATTTTATTCACACTGATTCACATAGATCATATTGTATTTAAACTTAATTTGCTTCATGTAAGTTCCCAAGTCAAAATCTCCACTATCAATTGATATGAAACAAAAAAAATTCCTATCAATCATTTGTGATCAAAGTCCCATCTACTCAGATTCATCTGAAGCTTTTCTTATGGGGTGTTCATACCACTGAGTCAACATGTTCTTTATCATGAAACCTCAGGATTTATACCGCTGGTGGTCTAAGAGCTTCCTATCAATGAGACTTCAGCTTCTACTATTATCCTCAAAGAAGTCTTACTGCTCCTACTGACTTATCTGATTTCCTCACTTCTTATGTTTAGACAAACCATATTCTTTTCTCTCATGTTATGCAGCAGTCTAGCAAAATGACATCTTGGCAGGACTCTCTCAGAACTGTTTTTTCTTCTTGTTTTCTATGTTCTATATCTATGCATCTTTTTAAACCACTTGATCATCAAATAAAGTTTTGTATTGTCTAAGAAAGGATCTCTAAAAATGGAAAATTCAATGTCCCTATAGAGTATGGCAATAAGTTATTACCTGCTTTATTGAGGTTCTAAGAAATATCTTTTTGGAAACCAAAAGAATCTTGAGCATCTTCTCCCTCTTGATTTGACATGGTTCTCACACATCTTGGGGAATTTCCTTCTCTTCTATTCCCAATGTTCTTTCACAAATGTGAGCTGATTTTGATTTTGAGTTAGTCTAATCAAAGGGAAAGCTACTAAGTCACCTTAAAAAATTAATGTACAATTTTCTGTTTAAATGCAATTTTTTTTCCATCCCAATGGTTATTCAGACTCTTGTTCTCCTTGTCTACTAAATTTCTATCTTGCTTCTGTGATCCCTAATCATTGGTGACTGATGAGATGTAGCGTCTGCATTCTGAACTAGTTCTTTACTGTAAAGTATTCTATAAAGTATTCCTCTGTTTATCTACTTAGCATCTCACAGTGTATCCTGCAAATAGATGACAGGTAAGCATTATGTCCTTCCTTTGCCTGAGTTATAAAAACAGAATTCACTCTATTCACACTGCTACTCAACTCCCCCCCCCCCCCTAAAATTACAGGTGCTGGTTTCTAAGATGGTGATTAATGCTTCAGTAATTTAGCTCTGTAACATTCCTGTTGATTAATGTATCCACAGACAATTTGGATCAGAACTGTCCCAGAATGCTCTTTCTGGTAATTGTTCTTTGGATTTTATCCAATTGTATATGGTAGAGTGGCTTGTTTTCACATAAGCCTATTTTTCTTAATGGGATGAAACTCTTAACAGCCTGATATCATGTTTTGTGTCTTTCTGTAGCTCCTGTAACCCTTAGATGTTACCTACAGAGATAGCATTCACTTAATAATTGTTGGTAAAGGAAGTTGGAGTTGGGAGCTTCAGAAACCACAGAAAAGTCACTGGTTATGCCAATATAAGATTTATAGCAATAAGAAAGGGTGCAAGTGACCAAGTGTCACATTTGGAATTGTATATGTTAAAATAGGTAAATGGCTTCATCGCACCAACTGGTAATCTGCATTTAACTTACAAATTTAATTTCAATAGAGCATTTCTGTTTAAAATGCTTATAAAAGGTTTTTTTTTCTGCACTAAGACAAATATTTATGTGAGAGAAATAGCCAGACTTGCAAAACATGTGTTTAAGGATTAGAAGAATGAGGGAAAGAAAAAAGCCAAACTAAAATTTAACCCCTTTAATTTAAGAATCTCTAATTTAACAGCATAACTCTTTCACAGCAACAATATCAACTGGTAGAATTATCTTATCCCCTCACAACAACACAAACTGATTAAATATGCTCTTCATAAAATTTATGATGACTGAAAAGATATGGGTGAGTTTATGCTTGGAAAATATGATCCTCGTTACTAATGGAGTAAAATGTAAAAAGAAGAAGTCAGGAGCCGAGTTAGTTGCAGCTGTTAGGAGTTAGCTGAACAAGTTGAATTAGAATTAATTTTTCCCAATTTTTATTAGATATTTTCATTTACATTTCAAATGCTATCCCGAAAGCTCCCTATACCCTCACCCATCCTCCACCCTGCTCCCCTACCCACCCACTCCCACATCTTGGCCCTGGTGTTCCCCTGTACTGGGGCATATAAAGTTTGCATGACCAAGGGGCCTTTCTTCCCAATGATGGCCCACTAGGCCATCTTCTGCTACATATGCAGCTAGAGACACTAGCTCTGGGGGTACTGGTTAGTTTATATTCTTCAACCTATAGGGTTGGAGACCCCTTCAGCTCCTTGGGTACTTTCTTTAGCTAATCCATTGGGAACCCTGTGCTCCATCTAATTGCTGAAGACATGTCCAAGGAGGTCTTATCAAACAAAGCTCAAAGTAGCTGTGCTTATAGGTGAGGCAATTTAAGGATTGCTTGTAAGATAGAATATTTTATTGCACCTTTGAATTTGAGACACAATTGTCAGAAGGGGCTCTAGTCCTACATACTGATTTGAACATGAGTTTTCACTTTTTCTCTTTAAAGCTTACAGGAGTGAGCCTTTAAAAGCTGAAATTTACAAATAACTGTAGTTTCTATTAGTTATATATTACTTAATTAAAATTCATTAATACTCAGTATTCTATTGAATATATAGAAAACTAAAGTTTGGAAATCATAGTTTTCTAGTTCACCATAAGAAGATATGAAAACTGTTGATGTTTATATCAATTAATATTTAAAAGAAAGGATTATAAGTTTTCTGAAAAGTAAGATTTGGGATAAATTTTACTTTCTTGTTAAGATTACATAGACTATTGTGAGTTTTGTAAAATGGTCCACTTTGCCTTGAAGAATGAATCACAGACTACATATGAAATAATTTCATACTACCTCAACATCTGCATTAATTTCTGAATTAGAATAAATATGTCCTTGAAATTCAGGTCCAAGTCACAACTAAGAAACATGTAAGGAGATACACTGAATGTCCTACATGGTATCTTCAAACAGATGAGTAATCTGAGCTAAAACTTAAGGTAACCAAGGAGTGTTGCACTAGATAATGCAGGAAAAATAGTTTCCTAAGAATCATAAATGCATACTTAGTTGGGCAACATACTACTAGAAGTTCAACATGGAGTTATATGAACTGCCTTGACTCTGAAGATGTTCATAAATATGAATTAGATATATGTTTCTCTAAAGGCTGAATATGACTTATATGGGTGAGCTACTGAATATATGATCTTGAGCACTTAAATTTCTTCTAAGATTCAACTATTTCTTGGAGGATTGAGAAGACTGTGAGAGTGTGTATGGGATGAGTTTAGTGAATGAGCCCATGTGGATGCCCGACACAAAGGTGGATGGATGTCAACCAAGACCTTTTTTCACTGACCATTCATACCATAACATTATTTTATTGTTTATTTTTTTAATATTATTGTATTGAAGTTGTTTGGATTAGCTAGAGTCATCTGTCTGAGCCATCAGCACACTGGCAAAAAGAGTTCTGCTGTGTGCAACCCTGCCTTAGGGTTCAAAATCAGCCAGAAACTTTTCCTTGTTTTCTGTTTGTTTGTTGGGTTAGGTGGTTTCACTTATTTCTCTACTACTTTTACTTACTGTGGAAATTCAGGCCTGTAGGAACACATTTTCTCTGGGAAATGCTCCTGAGAGCCAGTGAAGGAACCTTTGGGATGCTCTTAGACACTGTTTCAGTGGCTTTATGCATCTTCACTGACAAGATTTCTCCTAGAGATGGATTGAGAACTCTGTTGGTGTAATGATCATGCCAATTGGCCTTGAGGCCAATTCCCTAAAGTGTCTACTCAAAGCCCCACCTGAGCAATGAAACATGTGTTCTCTCTCTCTCTCTCTCTCTCTCTCTCTCTCTCTCTCTCTCTCTCTCTCGCTCTCTCCCTCCCTCCCTCCCTCCCTCCCTCCCTCCCTCCCTTCCTTCCTTCCTTTCTTTCTTTTTGGTATTATTCATTTTTCTAAAACCATGTTTTACTTGTTTCCAGGCTGACTTGTACTTTGCAGCAAACCTTCTGCACTCAACTTCTGGAGTGCTAGGATTATACACAAGTTACCATGTCCAGCCCCCTAAGACTTCTTAATAAAAGCACCAATTTTCTCTTGCCATCGTGCTCGTGTAATCACCACTGACAATTTTTATTTCATTTTTTTTCTCATCTCCAATCTTCACAACTCTGGAAATGCTACCTCTGTCATAAATATTTTCCTGGGAACAAATGTGTAAGTGCTAAAGCTGACCTAACACTTTGAAAGGTAATTCTCTGATGAGCATTTCCATGAATCCTCACCTTAATAACTCACTTCTGTGTTATACACATAGATGCTCATTCACTGGAGAGGAAGACTTTGTGCACAGTGACTGTGCCTCATGCATAATAAAGTGTCTATCACATAGCACACATTAGGCTTAATCAACTTGTAAATTGAGATGAAACATCCTTAGGGTGAAATGCAAAGATCTCAAGAATACCTGCTGATGAGATTTTTAACCCGTAGATGTAATGGTGTTAAAGACTTCCAGTGTGGTAAACAAAACATTTGCTCCCACAAGGCAACTTCCTGTGACCTAGTGCAGTCTGCCCCATCTAGACAGCTATGTCTTTGTCCATCAACCCAGGTTGTTGCCCTGGACTTTCTGTAAATGGAAACATACATTACATGATTTCATGTGTGGCTTTTCATGTTCTTTTTCTCTCCAGATACAGTTTAGTTGTTAAAAGTATTAGAATTTATGGGTTTATCCTTGACCCATTGTTTCCTATTTCAGGAACCAAATATTTAGACCCTTTCTCCTATCAATAGAGAGTCAAGTTGATTCTAACTTAAGAATAATTACTATAATTACTATAAGCATACTTGTGTAGATTTTAATATGTTGTCTTGCTCTGGTACTGTATTGTGTGTGCATGTGTGTGTTTGTGTGTGTATGTGTATGCATTTGGGTACATGTTTTATACTAAAAAACTAAAATGAAAGAAGAAATAATGAAATAAAGAAAAAAACTAACTCTAATTAATTAATTAATTAATTGATTAAAAATTATCACTGCCAAAATATAAAGTGAGCAGTACCTCAGCCAGGGATCTAGTGTGGTGCAGAACAATTGCATAGACTACATAAGTTGTCTCTTCTTACAAAACACAGTCACAGACATACCATGGTGTCTAGTTTACCAATTAAGCAGTGCATTTTCAGCTTAGCCAGATTTTGGTCCAAAATTTTTTATTTACTTCCTATATGATGACTTTTTTTGAGAGCAAAATAATATCCTATTGACCACCAATTTTTATTTCCGTGGATGTTAATTCCTTCTTATGAGTTTATCAACATTTCAGAGTTACTTTTCTTTTTTTTTTTTGCCATGTTCCATTTACTTGCCTTTCTCTTGGAAGAGTACTTTATAAATTAATGATGCTGACTTTCTTTTGTCAGGTCCATAAATTGATGTCTACCCTTTAGCTTATGTTTATCATCTTTTAATTTATTTTTATTTTTTATATTATAATAATTGTAGTTTTTTTCCTTTCCTTTCATCACTCAACACTTCCATGTGCTACATCCTCCCCTATTGTTTTTTGTCAGAGTTATATTTTTAATTGGTTATTTTTTAAATTATTGATTTTAATTATTTACATTACAAATGTTGTCCCCTTCCTGATATTCCCTCTGAAAGCCCACTATCCCATCCCCCCTGCATCTATGAGGGTGTTCCTGCTGTCCCCAGCTCCCAATTTTCACTTCACTACCCTAGCATCCCCCTCTTCCCTATGCTAGGGCATCAAGCTTTCACAAGATTAAGGGTGTCCCCTCCCACTGATGCCACATAAGGCAATTCTCTGCTACATATGCAGCTGGAGTCATGAGGTCTTTCCATGTGTATTCTTTGGTTGTTGGTTTAGTCCCCGGGAGCTCTGGGGTGGGATGGGGTCCTGTTCGTTGATATTTGTTGTTCTTCCTAAGGGACTTCAACCCCCTTCAGGTCCTTCAGACCTTCCCCTAACTCTTTCTTTGCAGTCCCTATGCTCAATCCAATAGTTGCTTGCAAAGATCCATATCTGTATTGGTCAGGCTATAGCAGAGCCTCTCAGGGGACAGCTATACCAGGCTCCTGTTAGTGAGCACTTCTTGGCATCAGCAATAGTGTCTGGGTTCAGTGGCTATATATGGGTTAGATCCTCAGGTGGGGCAGTCTCCAGAGGGCCTTTCCTTCAGTCTCTGCTCCAATCTTTGTTCCTGTATTTTCTTTAGAGAGGAACAACTCTGGGTTAAAATTTTCGAGAAATGTGGGTAGTACCATCCCTCAAACAGGGGCCATACCTAACTTCTCCATATGGTCTCCTCAGGTTCTATCTCTCCTTTGCTGGGTATTTCAGCTAATAACCTCCCTGTTGGGTCCTGGGAACCTCTTGCTTTCCTGGAATCTGAGGCTTTCTAGTGGCTATACCCAGTTCTCCATCTCCCACTGCCACAAAGCTCCATTCAAGTTCCTGAAACTCTGAACTTCTCCCCCATCACCTATCCTACATCTGAACCTGCTCCCTTTTATTCTCCATCTCCTCTAACCCTCTCATATCCCTTCCTCCCTCTATTTCCCATAGTCATGTTGTTCCACCTTCTAAGTAAGACTGAAGCATCCACACTTTGTTCTTCTTTCTTCATGAGTTTCATATGGTCTGTGAGTAGTATCTTGGGTATTTAGAACATTGTGGCTAATAACCACTTATCAGTGAGTGCATAACATGTTTGTTCTTTTGTGACTGGGTTGCCTCACACAGGATGGTATTTTCTAGTTCCATCAATTAGCCTGTGATTTTCATGAAGTCATTGTTTTTAATAGCTGCCTAGTACTTCACTGTGTAAATGTACCATATTTTCTGTATCTATTCCTCAGCTGAGGTACATCTGGGTTGTTTCCATCTTCTGACTATTGCAAATAAGGGGGACATAAACATAGTGGAACATGTATCCTTGTTATATGTTGGAGTATCTTTTGGGTAAATGCTCAGGAGCAGTATAGCTGGATCCTCAGTTAGTACTATATCTAATTTTCTGAGGAACCGTCAGACTGATTTACAGAGTGGTTGTACCAGCTTGCAATCCCACCAGCAATGGAGCAGTGTTCCTCCTTCTCCACATCTTAGCAAGCATCTGCTGCCACCTGAGATTTGGTCTTAACCATTCTAAATTTATGAGGGTTTCCCTCTCAGGGTCTTTTGATTTGCTGCTGGCTCATGTGACAGCCAACATGTAGAAGAATGGAAATTGATTCATCCTTATCTCCTTGTACAAAGCTCAAGTCAAAGTGGATCAAGAACCTCCACAAAAAGCCAAATACACTGAATCTATTGAAAGAGAAAGAAGAAAAGAGCCTTGAACACATCAGCACAGGGGAGTATTTCCTGAACAGAACACCAAAGGCTCAGACTCTGTAAACTGTGAAATGGTATCTCATAAAATTGAAAAGCCTCTGTAAGGCAAAGGATACTGTTAACAGGAGAAAATGGCAACCTACAAGTTGGGAAAATATTTTCACTAATCCCACAACTGATAGAAGACTAATATCCAATATATAGAAAGAACTCAAGAACATAGCCTTCAGAGAACGAAATAAATCCATTAAAAATGGGGTACAGAGCTAAACAAAGAATTCTCAACTAAGGAATATCAAATGGCTGAGAAGCAACTAAAGAAATGTTCAACATCCTTTGTCATCAGGGAAATGCAAATCAAAACGACCCTGAGATTTCACCTCACACCAGTCAGAATGGCTAAGGTCAAACCCTCAGATGACAGCAGAAGCTGGCAAGGATGGGGAGAGAGAGGCACAGTTCTTAATTGCTGGTGGGATTGCAAGCTGGTACAACCACTCTGGAAATCAGTCTGGCAGTTCCTCCAAAAATTGGAAATAGTTCTACTGTACTGTTTTTCAACTACCCATGTTTGCTAAGGTCATGGTCCCCAGAAGAGAACCTACTATTTCTACTTCACTAAACAAGACTACTTTCTAATTGTATTCTAAATGCTTATAATCATACATACAGATAAGTATTTCTTGATGAGTAAATATTATAATTTCAAATATATTAATTAATAATTTTAACCTTATTTTTGAAATTGTAAGTTTACTAGGTTTCAAGGAGCAATCAATTCCTTTCACTTTTTAAAAAAACTGGACAGATGAATATCTTTCTTCTCTCTTTTGTATTGAATTTCCTTTCACATTTTAAATTTGAACACAGTGATTTTGGTTTACAACCTTTACCTAACTGTATAGAAACAAAGTACACTATATGTGCTCATTTAAAACTGAATAACAAAGGAAGAGAAATACTTGAAATATTGTTCTCCTGTCTCTTGTAAACACAGTGATGTTGGCTATTGTGATGGTAAAGGTATCATTGATTATATTACAATTAATTACAATCATCCAGATTTTCAGATTGTGTGCTTTACTTTGGGATCTTTTCTTTCTGTTTATTTTATTGAATTCCAATATGTTATTTTTTGTTTTATCAGATTAATAATATACTATTACAATTTTAATCCTTAGAATCCTGTTTGATTTCTTCCTTTCTTCCTTTCTTCCTTCCTTTTTCTTTCTTTCTTTCTTTCTTTCTTTCTTTCTTCTTTCTTTCTTTCTTTCTTTCTTTCTTTCTCTCTTTCTTTCTCTCTTTCTTTCTTTCTTTCCTCTCTCTCTCTTTCTCCTTTCTTTCTTTCTTTCTTTCTTTCTTTCTTTCTTTCTTTCTTTCCTCTCTCTCTCTCTCTTTCTCTTCCTTCCTTCCTTCCCTCCTTCCTTCCCTCCTTCCTTCCTTCCTTCCTTCCTTCCTTCCTTCCTTCCTTCCTTCTTCTTCTTCTTTTTTTTTTTTTCAAGACAGGGTTTCTCTGTGTAGCTCTGGCTGTTCTGGAACTCACTTTGTAGACCAGGCTGGCCTTGAACTCAGAAATCTTCCTGCCTCTGCCTCCCAAGTGCTGGGATTAAAGGTGTGCATCACCACTCCTGGCTCCTGTTTGATTTCTAATAAGAGACAGAAAGGTAATGGATTCAGATGAGAGGAAAGATGAGAAGGAACTGGGAAATGTAGAAGGAAGGGAAACCAAATCATATTATGTGAGAAAAAGTTTCATTTAAATCATAAAAAACTATTATAATTTCTCCCAGTTGGCTTTATAAATATGAAAAATCTGCCCTTACCCCTTTTGATTTGGTTTTACTAGTTTTCATCACTTTCTAGTAACTTAAGGAGACTTATCATAGGTGTAGTCTCCTTTCGGAGTAGCCTGTCAACAATGGACACATATAGAGTGTTCTGATTTTGAACATCACATATCCTTTCCTTTTTTCTTTCCTAGTTCCTTCCAGTTGGAATAATAGAGCATGTTTCTCTGGGAGAGATGACTGTAGATGTATCTTTGGCAAGCAAAGACTTAAATACAGCAGAGGAGGTAACCAACCAAACTATTCATATTTCCTGGGGTTTTACAAGGAATATTTATACCAAAACAATCTCTGGACTTTAGAAGTGCTCAGAACTAAGATTTGTTCCCCTGTATAACATTTGGGATAACTGGGTAGACTCACCTTGATATTAAATACTCATCTGCAGAGATGCAGAAGTACCTGTCTACGGCTGCTTAAAATGACATAAGTAATCCATGATTGCTTTTGAATCAGTATAAGTTTTTATAAGAATTGTGAACACACACACACACACATACTTTAAGCAGAAACAAAAAGGTGTATCTATTGATCCATTGCAGGACACTTTAACATTATTACATACAGCCACTATCATTTACAGATACTTACTGGTCATTGCATCATTGACTTTTTCAAGCTGAGTCTAACATAAGTCTCTATTGATCTCTGAATTTGAAGGAACAGAGGAAACTGCATCAAGCCTTGGAACAGTCTTCTTGTAATTCTCTGACATTGCTTTAGATTCCTGCTCGTCAATGGCCGTACAGGACTCAGAGAGCTCACCTTTACTACGTTTGAATTTGTTCCCAATCTCAGTACATGTTTTGCTCTAATATGTTCTATTAGAGGGAGATAACAGTTTGCTTTTGATGTATCTCATATATATATATATATATATATATATATATATATATATATATATATATATATATATATCACACCTGGTGTCAAGATATGTTTCAGCCATGTTGTGGAAACTTGGCTGCAACCTGAGTTTATTATTTTATTTTATTTCATTTCATAATTTTATTTTATTTCACTGATGCCAGCAGAGAAAGCAGAGGCATATTTTTTTCTGGAATTTACTTTTTTCTTTTATTGAAGATAGATATTTTCCATACAATATATCACAATTATTTTTTCCCCCTCTCTACTTCATCGAGTTCTTCCCCATCTGACCTCCCACATGAATTCACTTTTCTGTCTACTGTTAGAAAGGAAGCAAACAGGCATCTAATAATAAATATAACAATAAAATAATATTAAAACAAAAATAAATAAATCAAAACTAGATAAAACAAAAAAAGGAAGGAAAAGAGCCCAAGAAAGGACACAAGAAACACTATAGACACAAAGACCCACTCTTTTACACAAGAAATTAAAGACAATTCATTCACATGTTCTTTGGTGTGTGCTTGTATTTCACATTTCATTTAATAAACATGAAATTCAAAGATCTTAATTAATCAAAATTTCCCACCAGCCAGTAAGTGGTAGAATTGAGTTAGGACTTCAGACATCTAATTCTTAATTCTACTTTCTTGTGCCTCATAGATAAGGTTCTCAAGACTACAGAAGATTAAGACTCGGGTACAACTGACAGGGTATTTGGTATACCCTGTCGTGGCAGGTGTGTAAATTGAAAAGTAAGATCAGAATTAAACACAACTGCAACACATTTTTGTATCTTGAAGGAATACTTTGGGTAGATTGGGTAGATTGATAGGTTTTCTGCACACAGCTTTAACCTCTCACTCAATATACAGTTTCCAAATTTAGAGAAATTAATTTCTCTTTTGAGTTCAGTTGTGGCCATATAATTTTGGAAGCGTTGTGGAGGGATATCCCTTCAGATGTCTTCATCTTCCTGACAGATTCTAAGCTGCTGAAATCTGGTACTAACTTGTGCTTTTCTCCCTAGAGAATATTCTCCTTGAGATGTCAGAAAAAGTCAGGATTCTCTACATTTCTCTTTGAGAAGATAATGAAGAAAGAGTATTATAATAGTAAAAGAAGTAAGAGTAGACAATAAGGTTGGTGATACCAAATTCAATTAGTTATCAAGACCTCATGGTTTTATAACTTCAGTTGAGTTGGAAACAGGCCCCACTTATGAGACCAGGTTACTCCTATGCAAAATCAAGTTAATCATCTAGAAGTTAGGAATTTATTTACAACGTTTAGGTGAATATTATCTCCTTAAATATCTCACATTTACTAAGTTATAACAAATCAATTTTAGACCTGGGATAGTATATTCAAAAATTAAGCATGTGAGATCCTTGATTTCAAAACATAAAATTTTAGTTGTCACAGCTTTAAGTGGAAGGGAGTGAGTGTCAGCAGGTATATGTGAGCAGGAATAATATAAATATTTGTAGGCACTTTGATGCTTCAATGCTATGATGATAGGTACATTGCTTCTGCAGTCACTTCAGTGTTAATAATGCACAACTTCAAGACTGGACCCTTAAATGACTGAGATGCATACAACCGAATTCTTCGCCTCTAATAAATATATTATACTTGCAGTGGATAGTGATATTGAAAGAGATAATATATATAGGTAAGACACATGGGAAATTTTTAAAAAATTCTTGTTATTTGGCTATTTTTCTTATTAGATATTTTCTTTATTTTACATTTCAAATGCTATCCTCTTTCCTGGTTTCCTGGTTGGATATTGGATGGATCCGCAGGTGGGACAGTCTGTGAATGGTCATTCCTTTAGTCTCTGCTCCACATCTTGTTATTTAGTTATAAATCTTTAGTTATAAGACTTTTTCTAACATAAAGTTTATTTTAAAAATATGTTAGCTGAGGGACTGGCTATATGGCCCAGCAGTTCAGAGTGCATTCTGCTCTTTTAGACGACCCAAGTTTGTCTCCTAGTACTCACATCAAGCAGTTGACAACAGCCATCAGTAACTTATAATCTAGGAGAACTTATGTTCCTTTCTGGTCTTCCTTGGCACTGCACTCCCATGGAAAGACCCACACTCAGACACATGTATATGCACACAATTTAAAAAGTGAAATAAAATATGTAAAGACTTAAAACAATAATGTAGAGATGATACAATTGACTCCCAAGAGACTTGAGGCACCAGGAACTTTAGAGGTCAGGTGGAATAGGGGATGGGGACATCCACATGGAGACAGGTGGGTATGGAGGAGGTTTGGGATGTGGAACAGTCAGAGTGTGGATCTTGGGCAGGGAATAAAATATGGGGTGTAAAAGATAATTGATAAAAACAAAAAAGAAAATGAACAATATGTAAGTTATTCAAGAATTATATTTGTATTTGTTCTTCTAAATATAATTTTAATCATTTAAAATGAAGACACCAGCACAACCATAGGTTGTCTCAAAGTCTAGAACATGTATTTCAAAATGAAAGAAATTTGCTTTAGTGCCTCTGAAGTATTTCAGTTAGTAAAACGCTTGCTATGCAGATATGAGAACCAGAGGTTGTCCCCCAGAACCTATTAATAAACTTTGGCATGTTAACATGTTTATAATTCTACTGGAGGATTGCAGATCCTTGTGGCTTACCAGTCAGCCAGGCCTGCCTACATGAATAATGCTAAGCCCACGAAAGAATCTGTTTCAAAAGGTTAAAGAAAAAAATCAAAGTGCAACAACACACATCAAGATGATTGACACTTCCTTCAGGGGTACAGAGATGGTTCAGTGGTTAAGAGCACTGACTGCTCTTGCAGAGGTCCTGAGTTCAATTCCAAGCAACCACATGATGGCTCACAACCATCTGTAATGGGATCTGATGCCCTCTTCTGGTGTGACTGTAGACAGCTCTGGTGTGACTGTAGACAGCCACAGTGTATTCGTATATATGAAATAAATATATACATTTGAGCCAGGCATGGTGGTGCACATCTTTAATACCAGCACTTGGGAGGTAGAGACAGGCAGATTTCTGAGTTTGAGGCCAGCCTGGTCAACAGTGTGAGTTCAGGACAGCCAGGGTTACACAGAACAACCCTGTCTTAAAAAAAAGCAAAAAAAAAAAAAAAAAAGATGTTTGACACTAAAAAATAGCACGTAGATTCTTCTCTTTCTTCCTCCTAAATATGTATGAATGTACACATGTAAACATACAGACAGACAGAAACACACACATGCACACGCGCACACACACACACACACACACACACACACACACACCTCTGCCTCGTTGTTCTTTTAGCTTGTTAGTATGCAATATTGATTCAAGTTTAGATAAATGTATATGCTGTATATCATATATGAAACATAATGGGTGCTATATTCATACATGTATCCGCTTCCCTAAAGATATAAATACAATATGCATTAAGACTGAGAATACATATAGACCTACAAGAAAGAATGGCAAAAAGAAAGTGAGAACAGTTGGATATACCACATTTGGTTTAAAAAGTCCTGCTTAGTCATTTAGAGGTGTAGCTTCCTACCTTGATATCATCAGGTGTCACAGGTCCCTGAGAGGATGCTGAATCCTCTCTTCTAGGTTCACAGCAAACATGAATTTCAGTATACTGAAATTTCATGGAGAAAATTTTGTATTTTTGTACAGAGTTTCATATTAAGAGACTTTAGAGAGATTTCAGCATGCCACTGGGCATCTCCATCACATTGTGCAGGGAACATAAGAAGAAAACATAAATTTCCTGGTGCCAATCTAGACAGGACTCAACATCTGCAATGCAGATTATAGAAGGTATACACCATAAATGTCTATTTTTCTTTAACATGAAAAAATATCATTTATTATTATAGAAAGAGAATTCAAATTTATTATGGAAAACATTCTGAGAAGACCCCTCCTTCCACATGATATTATTGAAAGGCAGAAACTTAACTTCATAAGAACACTTAATGTCTGCCATCCTGGCAAATCAGCCACCTCAATGCCAAGATAGTATTTCAAAGAATCAAACCTTAAATGAATGAGTCACAGTGTCTGAAAACTATCATAACAAATGAAGCTAGGATCATCTCTCATGAGGTTGGAAAATCACATAAAATAGCCACATGGCCAGTTTTGCTGACCAAGTATATGGATTCAACAGCCATTGGGCACTCTATAATCCTTGAATCTTACTGAGCCCTGTCTTGGGTTTAACTAAGTATAAAATAAGAAGAAATAATCCTCGGCATTCAATTTTTATAGAATTTAAACTCCAAAGCCTAAAGGCTTCAGAAAGACATTTAAAAACAGATTTGAAATGAAGAAATGAATCTCCTGCCATTTGGCCCCTTGGCAAGGAAGATCATCCTTCAACTAATTAGCAAAAGAAATGAGCCTGCACTTTAACCTACTTACTTTTGGAATTAATCATCCTGAGTCTACCTATTTTAATTAAGTGTATTTAAAGTTTGCACAAAGGGATTTAATTAGACTTAGATACTTTCCAAAGCTGGGAATCAAAGAAAGGGCACTCATGCCTCATAAATGCACACCATCCTGGGATAGGGTTGACTTCATGCCCCTAGAGATATGAACTCATATTTTTCTTAAAGTTCTGGGGGTCCTAAAGTATACTTTTGTTTGCTTTTAGCATTTAATAATGACTTAAATTGGTGGATTGGCAATGACTTAACCAACCTGGGGGTGTGGTCTGTTGCTATGGAAATGAAACATAACTGTAGCTCTTCTGTTTTGCTTATAAGTTTAAATAAGCTTCAAGAGAGAGAATAATTTTCCCAAGCTGGAGTCATTGGTTCCAGTGACAGCCTTTATAACATAAAACCAATTTGTCCATCCACAGTCAACACTGAGTGCCCTATTAGTTCACCAAATTTCAGTGTGGATCACATTTAACACCATGTGAAAAACCTTAATTCATTAGTTATTATTCCTTGTATTGACTATGCTATTGCTGATGATCTCTACACTGCACATAATAGTATCTGGTTACCCATTTATTTTGATTCAATCATTTGGACCTAATTATTTTCATGTGTGAAATTATGATCATCATTTGGCTTCCTTATGTTGGGTAATTTCAATGAATAGAAGAGTTGAAGATCCTATCCCTCTAAATTAACTTGTGATATGGTTGTGTCTTCAGAGTGAACACAGTGAAATAGTGAAAAGATGAAATTCAAAAGAATTAAGAGCAAGAAGCAGATTAAAGGCTGTCCTAAAGATTGAGCCAAGTTGTGGAGTAAAATCTGAAGTTCAGAGCATTGTAGACATTTTCCCAGGGTACATAGTGGAATATAACAATTATGCCATATTGAGATCCTTGCATCACATGTCCTATGCCAGAATAGGACAGAGCACTGTGAACATTGCTCAGGCTCTCTGAATGTACTTAAGTATAAAAATTGCAAACATGTAGAGAAGGAAACTATAAATACAAACACTGAATGGACTTTTCTCAGCCCTGAGCTTTAGTAAAGTGTAGAGGTTTATTTTATTCTTTCTCTCACACATCTACCATCACAGCCACCATATAACAATGTCTGTGCTTTATAGATTCATTAATTTATTCTCCCATTGCTTACTTACAAACTTAATAATATAAGCCAGATGATTCTATGTAATCTAATTGGATTGGAACATCATATTTTCTGAGCACACTTTTCAAAGCAGGTTAATAATAAAGAGAAAATAAGGTCACTATAACCCCAGTGATCTCTGAATTCAATAAAGTACAGTTTAAAAGGCCAGAGGATGATAAAAGCTCTCTTTTACGTTACAATCAGAATACTATTTTCATGAGTGTAGATTTGAGATATGTGAGGGATGATGAGTAGGTCATATCAGAAAAAAAAAGACAGAGAAGGAGGAATATCACATAGTACAAGCATGGAGAGGAACACCTCTGAGATAGATAATAGTGAATAAGACATCAAAGGGAGAGCTGTGTGTACAAGGGAGAGAAACGACCAGAAAGAAGCACATTAGGACTGACCTGATAACATGTGGCGGGGATTTCAATTCACCGAACTTGTGGGAGTATTAGTATTAGGGAATATGAGCTCTGGACAGACTTCTATTTCCAACGTAATTTAAAATTTTCTAAAAATTTAAAGAAAATCCTAACCTTCTCTTAGAAATACCTAACTTTAACATATAATGCTTTTACTGTACTAATCTTTACTGTTATCAAATTTCACATATATTTTTTCAGGCTCTATGTGTAGATAAGTACATTTTTTATGGATAATACCACAAAAGATTGAAAATGAATTTTAAAAGCTCTTTTACAATAGAAAAACCACACCAAGATCAGAATAATTGGTAGAACATTCCAAACCATTTTTAATAACTACAACTCAGTTATCTTGTACTGTGTTCTCATTCCACAGGGCTGAGGAACAAAGTTTAATCTTCTGAAAATATAAGTAAATATACCACCTAGTGACATGTAATTTTGTCTGGAATACTATTAAAATGATCTCATATTCTTTGTTTAATTATTTTCTTTTAAAAAACACTTTTTCCAATTTTTATTAGATATGTTCTTCATTTACATTGCAAATGCTATCCCTAAAGTCCCCTATACCCTCCCCCATCTCCCGCCCTGCTCCCCTACCCACCCACTCCCACATCTTGGTCCTGGTGTTCTCCTGTACTGGGGCATATAAAGTTTGCATGATCAAGGGGCCTTTCTTCCCAATGATGGCCAACTAGGCCATCTTCTGCTACATACGCAGCTAGAGACACGAGCTCTTTTAAACAAGAAAGACAGCATTGGTTTAGTATTTTAAATGAAGTTTAGTATATTCAGCCTTTAATTTTTCCTTTATAATGGGTATATACTATAATTATTTCCTTAATTTGATTTTTGTGATAACAATTTATTGGGATTCCAATGGTTTGCTTTTTGAATATTTATATATTTTCATCTGTTTTGGTTAATTTTTCCTGTTCAAATTGGGCTATTTTCAACATTACCATAGTTTAATCTTTAAAGTACTTAAACCCAGATTCTTGGATAATGTATCATTTAATATACATATGTGCATATAATGTATTTCCCTAAAAATGTATACTCCATTCATCTTTACCCATTTAATTCTTTGCCTTCCTCCCATTACTTTTACTTCCGAAAATCACTTTTTCTCCCCTGTCTGCCTGCCTGTCTGCCTGTCTGTCTGTCTGTCTGTGTTTGAATGTCTCCCTCTCTTTATCTCTGACCCTTTAGGAATACTCATGGATCCATTTAGTGCTGCCTGTATGTGCTTGAATGTGGCTCCACAAACTGGAATATGGATAGTCCTAGAACACACAGTGTTTGGTCTTATAGATAATTTCGATAATTTCCCATTTATAACTTGTCATTTATTTTCCTAAGAATCCCTGTTAATAAAGGAGAAAATTTAAATTTATGGTAGTTTTATTTATATTTAACATTTTATATTCATAATATTCTGTGCCTACTTTAAGAAATATTTACCCAGCCAGGCATGGTGGCGCAGGCCTTTAATCCCAGCACTCGGGAGGCAGAGGCAGGCAAATTTCTGAGTTCGAGGCCAGCCTGGTCTACAAAGTGAGTTCCAGGACAGCCAGGGCTACACAGAGAAACCCTGTCTTGAAAAACCAAAAAAAAAAAAAAAAAAAAAAAAAAAAAAAAAAGAAAGAAATCTTTACCCATTTCCAAGTTGTAGTGATAATGATTATATATTATGGTTTCTCTAAGACCCTTTAAAGTAATTTTGGTAAGTAATATAGTGTATGCACTGTTTCATAATTAATGTATTCATTTTAAATTTTGGCTTAATTTATATTTATTAATATATACTTAAATTGTGTGTGTGTGTGTGTGTGTGTGTGTGTGTGTGTGTAAAGTGTTAACATGTATACATATGTACCATGGCCTATGAATGAACATCAGAAGACAATAAGAGTCCACTCCTAATACAATCTGGAAATACATTTCAAGCCATCAGGTTTGACAACTGACCCTCTAACTAAGGAAAGAGTCATCCTGCTGATTGTTTTTGTATATGTCTTAATAGTGATCTATATTTATATATTTTAAATATGGTTTAAATAGAACATGAGAATATGTTTTTTTTTTTCATTTTAAATCTGTCCATTGCTCACATAAATGTCTACCTTTTTTCACTGTTTATTTTCTTGTGGTAATACACAGCTGACCACAAAACTGAACTGCCCTTAGCACTGAAAACTTGTTGTTAGTTTTGAAGAAGGGTTGTAAGCCTGACCTGCTCCCAAGGCCCTATGTATTCCCCTATATACTTTGGAATACATTAGCTGTCTATACAATGTCCAAGGCTTTTTTTTCAAAATTTATATTGAATTAATATTCCAATTTGAGGAAACATCTTTATCTTAAGGTTTATGACATGTGCAACCCATGCTAACATCATTCTTTTCTTGTCTTCAGGTCTTCTTTTTACCATTTCAGAAGTATATTACATTTGCCCATTCATGGTCTTACATGCTCATAGTTAAAATTATTACTCTTATGTCATTTTGAATCTACTGTGTGTATACACTTCTTCCATGATGTCTACTCATTTATTTCAATCTCCTCTTACCAGATTTTTGACATAAGCATTCTGAAACAAAAATCAATATTGACATGTTGGTTTTATAGAACTATTTCCTTTAACTTATTTTTATAACTCTCATCAATTTTACCCCATTTCTTTAAAAATTCGACATTTTATTTTAGGTGAAAATATATTAATTTTACTTCTTCCTTTCCACGATATGGATTCTTGCTTCCCTTGCCTTGTGTCCTTGGATAGAATCTATAACAGGATCCTCAATTATTGATTTGAACCACTTCCAAGTATCACATGTCAGTGAGTTTAAAGTTTTTCCAAAACATACAGTGGGACAGAAGACATGCTAGAAAGTTCCTGGAGAAGGAGAGATGGGAAAAATATGGGTGCCAACTATCCTGGTGGAATCTATAGCAGTGGGTGAGAAACTGTTCATGTTGTTGAGATTAGATGTCAAAGTTGAAATACAAATAAAATCCTAGATTATTTTGATTTTTGTTCTTAAGTATTGCAAATCTAAAAGGGAGTATCAAAAGAGAATCAGAAACAAGTGAAACCTGGTGGACTTCCACAGCTTTACGACAATGGTTACCCAAAAGGAGACAACTGATTGTTTAGGGCATGGAAGGATGCCCCAATTAGTTAGATTATTTACTGTTCTAGAAGATGATCTGGGTTTGTTTCAAAGTAACCACATGCTAGATCACAGTCACCTGTAACTCTTATTCAAGGCCTTTATTGGATCTCAAAATTCACCATGTGTGAATGTGACACACATGCATATGTACATGCAGGCAAGCACTCTTCCAGATGAAATGAAACTAATTGTCTTTAATCTTTAAAAAACTAATTGTTTAGCCATTGTTTTTGGTATGTATTATGAGAAACATAAGAACCATAAAATGTTGTAATATTGTTTTTGACACTATTATCTGAGTTGTGATACTAATATTCTATATAATATACCACATAATTATCATTTGGAGTGTTTGTAATAAAGCAGATTCTTTTCTAATTCTTTTATATTTTCTCACTTAATAATAATTATCTACTGGGGCAAATATCTGTGTGAAATTTTAATGAACAGAGCTTGAGTCATCTAGACTTTAGGAAATATAGAAAATTCACTTAATAAAGATACAGTCTGAGAAATATACTCAGAAGTTCCAGGAATCCTGACAAGAGCTGATGCAGCATTAAATATTTAGGTGGCTATAATAATGGACAAAAGGTAGTGGATTTGAATAATACTTAGGGGCATTGATGATGAAAATTAGTGACTGGTTGAAATGGAAGAAAGGGTATATGGTAGTAAAATGTTCTTTACAAACAGTTGGCAGGCTTAAATCCTGAACGTAGCTGCCTGAATCTCTCCAAATGATGGCAGTCCTACATCTGAAGGACAGATGGTGAAGTATGGAATTTTAGTATTGCAAGGGACAACACAGGTTTCTATAGCTTGCAATTTTAGATTTAAAAGGAAGAGACAGATAGCCAAGCAGGTGGAGCTACCAAGGCAAAGTCAATGCATAGGTAAAAACAGAGCCAATGCCTGAATTTGGTGTCCATGTTTGAAGTTGCCTTTTCTTCCTCGCTTCATGTCATAGCTAATAGACCCTGCTGTCTGAAGAATGTGAGACTCAAACACCTCAGGTCTCTTCAGATGCTGTCTGACACTTACTTCCTATCAGTGCTGTCCTCTGATGTTCTTGAAATGTCCTATTAAAGCAATTCTGGAAAAATTTATTCACACATTCTATAAATATTGATGATTTTCTATAAGATGGAAAGAACCATGTTAGGTCTTGATATTGCCCTCTTTGTCTTTAATGGTATTGATCAAAGCTTTCATGGTGTACCTTGTCCAAGTCAGACATTAAACAAAGCAATTTTCTCATTGAATGTGAGTTTTATACCTAGATTCAAGTGAAAGTCTATCTTGTGTCAAATTGATGTTCTGTCCATGAGGTAGAAAATAATAAGCTGAAACAGCCTTTGACTTTTCAGTAATACTTCGTTTACTTATTTCTTTAGGCCCTTCTACATCTTTTGAATTATAATTGGTAGCACCTCATTCTCTCCCTTGATCCTCAATTTTCTCTTCGAGAAAAGATTTTTCTGTCCATATCCCAGTGCAACTAATGAGTTCCTTGAAACAAAGTTCTTGGAAGACATTCAGGGAGTGAGTAGCATCCTTTGAAATAGGGATTCAGGTCTGTGAGCATCACTGAGGGAGCTGTGTGGACTGTGCCCTGTCAGGTATCACTACTGGTTATTTATAGTAGAGGTGAGCAGGCACTTAGCAATCCACAGAACTCTTCAGAAGTTTCTCAGTACATAAAGCACATTTTTTAATGAAAATTTCTCATCTTGCTTGAATGATTACATACCTTTATCATGAAATCTCTCTCTTCAAAATGTCAGTGCTCTGTGAAGAAGTGATTTCTTTACCCTCAATACAAGCTCAAATGAAGTTAAATTTTACTGGGAAGAAGAGAGAAGAAGGATTAAAAGCCAAGAGTTTCAATAAAGTGTATGTAAAGACCCTTTAAGTGCCTCCATAAATGGGGTCTGTAATTATTTGGAATGGGCTAGTAATGATGACGCTAATGTCTATTTTTATAAGATCCCACATCAGAGTAATGACACTCCCTATAAAGTTGTCAGATGTCAACAATACGGGTGCTGTAATCTAGTTCCAGGTTTATTAACTGCTGTGCCCTGTGGCATTTTCACAGAATGACTGTATAACACTGAGCCAGAGGCCACTCTCACTTCTAACATAAATACAAGCACAACCTTAATAAAACAGATGAATTACACTGCAGTGTAAATTAGACTCTTCTAATGGACTCCGGGCAGCAAATATGGTAAAGTAGTAACTAGTGCGATTAGGTTTACTACACCAAAGACAGTGACTGTAAATCATGACAGGCTGCCAATTTTTATTTTATTTTATTTTACTTCATTTTATCAGGTTTTTTTTTTTTTTTCATTCACAGCTCTCACCTCTTGAGGGAGCAAAGGATTTGCCCATGGACCCCTGCTCAGTCATTCGGAGTTCTGTGTCAGTTTCCTAGGTCTGTTCTCAGAATCACACTCTGAATACAGAGAAAGTCTATAAAAACTGATGAGCACCTGTCTTCCACAAGAGATTTAAACCCAAGCATGGCAGGCCAGAAAATCACTCCTTCCAAGGCGTGAGATAGGAGGTTTGAATTATTTATTGGTAGATGATGCGCTTTGGGAGGAATAGAAACATATATTTGGAAATATATTTTCTGTGTTTTTGCTTGCTTGTTGGTCTTTTTGTTTTATAGAAAGTAGACCAAACTATGGAAACAGAAGTGGAAAAAAAAACACTTAAAAAAAAAAAAAGCAGTTGGTGGACTGATGGGGTCAAGGAGTTCCAAGAAAATCTACTCTGAAAATGCACTGTTGAAGAGAAACTAGATTTTGCAAAGACCAGATAGAATATACAACATATTTGTTATAGCAGATCAAAGCCATCATACTGTAAAACAAAATAGAATAGAGAAGGCATGTGTGCACCCCAGGAGAAAAGGTGAGTACAATCACTTTTCATGAGGACTTCCCTAAGATACAGAAAGTCTTCCTCAAGGGGATAACACTCTCAAGTGAGAGGATCAGCAGACAATGGGGATTTAGCTCAGTGATCAGTCCTAGGTTGCAGAGGAAGATCTACGCACATCACACTTGTGGTCTGAGGTCTACCCTTATAGAACCTCTAAGGAACTAACATTAAAAGGAACCGGGAGAGAGAATGCAAACAACATATGAAATTTAAATTTCAAATCCATTAAATTAAAAAGAAAAAAAAAAGAAACATTTTGAAAAGACCATATGATTGCACACACAGATTAACAGACAGAGCCATCACTGGTGTGGGAGACATCCATGTCAGTAGCAACGATCTATTTAAATGGAAAGGCCTATCTGCATGTGTCTCCCACAGAAGCCATGGAACTTCAGAAAGAGTTGTGATTGTGTCAGCTCTGCATCAGGAACAGCTTTCTTAGTGCAGAGCCAGGTAATGTGCCAAGGGAATGTGCTCCAGAACTTGGTTCAAGGGAAGATTTGGAAGAATGCTTGAGCTATATTGTAGATCAGTCCCGAGGCTTGCAAGGTAAAGCTATTCCCACATTTTAAAAACTGCTATCTTCAGTTGTGGCAAAAGGTAGAGGCTTGATATCAGAAACAATGCTTTGCCAAAGAAAGAAGGAGCTGTTACTGGGGAGATGCTGTGTACCTGTGAGTGTAATTCGTGGTATTCTCTGCAGCAAACTTGCAAAGGGAAGGTTGCTTGTTTTGAAGGCCACACTGAGTTTTTATCTTAGTTCACAGTGAATTCTGTGAAAAAGTTTGCAGAAACTTAGTTGGGAGTTAGTTGTAGACTCTGCACCTTGAGAAGAAGAGGACAGAAAGGCTTATCTAGAGAATCATGCAATCGTAAACCAGAATAAGCATGTTTGCTTTACCTTATGTGCATAAGCTAGAAAACACAGGACAATGAAGATATTCTGTAGAACAATGGTTTCTTTTTTTTCTTTTATTATTATTAATTATCCCATTCACTTATATTTCAAAGGATATCCCATTTCCTGGTTACTCCCTCCAACAATGCCCCATCCCATGATATTCCACTTCCTGATTACCCCTCTACCACCTCCCCAATCTCACATCTGCCCTCCCCCCTCCCTTTTGCCTGTATGAGAGTGCTTCCATACCCTCCCACACTCTCCCACCCCGTTACTCCAGCACCCCCCTACTCTGGGGCATCAAACCTCCCCGGGGCTGAGGGCCTCCCCTCTTGTTGCTACAGAGCAAGGCCATCCTGTGCTACATATGTATCTGGAGCCAAAGATCCCTTTACGTACACTCTTTGATTGGTGGTTTAATATCTGGGAGAACTGGGTGGTCAGGCCAGCCTACGTTGCTTTTTCAATGGGGTTGCAATCCCCCTCTGGTCCACCAGTCCTTCTGCCAGTTCCCCTACCAGACTCCCTAAGTTTAGCCTGATGGTTAGTGCCTAGTATCTGCCTCTACTTTGATCTGTTGCTGGCCAGACCTCCCCAGGAACTGCTACACTTGATTCCTGTCTACAAGTGTCTATTGACCACAGCAGCAGTATTGGGTTTGGTATCTGCAGATATGATGTATCCCTAGGTGGGCCTGTTCCCTGGTTGGCCCTTCCTTCAGACTCTGTTCCATATTTTTCCCTGCTCTTCCTTTGGACAGGAAGATTTTCTAGTTAAAAAATTTTTAGATGACTGGGTGGCTCCATCCCTCGACCAGGAGCCACACCTATCTACTGGAGGTGGTCTCCACAGGTTCTATCTCCCCTTTCTCTGTGCATTATGGCTAAAGTCATTCCCACTGAGTCCTGGGAATCTCACTTCTCTGATGTCTGGTACCCTCCAGTGGCTATCCCCAGTTCCTCATGCCCCCTGCTACCTATTTTTATTCGATTTCCTGACCCTCTGTACCCCTCTCAAGTTTCCTCCAGATTCTGATACTGCCACACTTATTTCCTCCTCCTCCTTTCCCCCTCCCTTTTCTCCCTCTCCTTCCATCTCCCATAATCTTCCTGTACCCCCTCAATGCAGGATGAGAGCATATACTTCCTAATTTTCCTCCCTTCTGCACATTCTTTTGCCTACAAATTTCATTAAGTCATTGTTTTTAATAGCTGAGTAATACTCCATTCTATATATGTACTACATTTTCTGTATCCATTTTTCTGTTGAGGAACACCTGTGTTGTTCCCAGCTTCTGGCTGTTACAAATAAGCCTGCTAAGAACATAGTAGAACATGTGTCCTTGTCATTTGTTGGAGCATCTTTTGGGTACATGTTCGGGAGTGGTATGGCTGGGTCTTCAGGTAATACTATGTCCAATTTTCTGAGGAAGGATCAGACAGATTTCCAGAGTGATTGTACCATTTTGAGATCCCACCAACAATGAAGGAGAGCTCCTCTTTCTCCACATCCTTGCCAACATCTGCTATCAAATGAATTTAATATTATTATTATTACATATTTGCTTCATTTACATTTCAAATTCCTAATTTCCCCTCTGAAAACTCCCCTATCCCATTCCCCTCCCCCTGATCACCAACCCACCCATTCCCACTTCCTTCTCCTGGCATTCCCCTACACTGGGGCATCGGGCCTTCTCAGGACCAAGGACCTCTCCTCCCATTAATGTCAAACAAGGCCATCCTCTGTTACATATGCAGTTGGAGCCATGGGTTCCTCCATATATACTCTGGTTGGTGGTTTAGTCCCTGGAATGTCTGGGGGTAGTAGTTGGTTCATATTGTTTTTCCTCATAAGGTGCTGCAAGCTCCTTCAGCTCCTTCAGCAACTTCAGCTCCTTCAGCAACTTCAGCTCCTTCAGCTCCTTCTTCAGCTTCTTCAGTCCATTCTCTAGCTTCCCCATTGGGGCCTTATACTCAATCCAATGGTTGGCTGAGCGCATCCACCTCTGTATTTTTACAGGCACTGTTCTGACTGGTATATGGTTAAATCTCAGGGTCATTTTGATTTTCGTCTCCCTGATAACTAAGGATGTTGAAGATTTCTTTCAATGTTTCTCAGACATTCAAGATTCCTTGGTTGAGAATTTTCTATTTAGCACTGTACTCTACTTTTTAATAGGGTTATTTGGTTCTCTGGAGTCTGCCTTCTTGAGTTCTTTGAATGTTTTGGATATTAGCCCTCTATCAGATACAGGGTTAGAACAATGGTTTCTTTTTTTTTTTTTTTTTTTTTTTAATTAATTAGTTATTTTCTTTATTTACATTTCAAATGTTATCCCCTTTTCTAGTTTCCCCTCTGAAAACCCCCTATGCCCTCCCCCACACCCCTGCTTCCAACCCATCCACTCCTGCTTCCTGGCCCTGACATTCCCCTATACTGTATATAGCCTTCACAGGACCAAGGGCCTCTCCTCCCATTGATAACTGACTAGGCCATCCTCTGTTACATATGCAGCTAGAGCCATGAGTCCCACCATGTGGTTTCTTTGGTCGGCAGTTTAGTCCCAGGGAGTTCCGGGGTACTGGTTAGTTCATATTGTTTTCCCTCCTATGGAGCTGCAAACCCCTTCAGCTACTTGGGTAATTTCTCTAGCTCTTTCATTGGGGACCCTGATGCTCAGTCCAATGGATGGCTGTATGCATCCATTTCTGTATTTGTCAGGCACTGGCAAAGCCTCTCAGGAGCCAACTATATCAGGCTCCTGTTAGCAAGCTCTTGCTGGCATCCACAATAGTGTCTGGTTTTGCTGGTTGTTTATGGCATGGATCCACAGGTCGCACAGTCTCTGCTCCACACTTTGTCTCTGTAACTCCTTCCATGGGTATTTGGAACAACTGTTTCTTAACACAAATAGAACACTTAGTCAGAAGTTAAGGTTATGAAATACAGCATCAGGTATATGGTTGGAAGTCAGGTCTCCTAAATTAAATTATCTCCTAATTCATTCAATCATTTTATTATTTTATTTTATTTTTTGTCTAAAAATATTGACAGTTGATAACTTTCAGGGGAGGGAGCATCCATTTTCATTTCTTTTGTCTTCTGTGGTAGGTTGACTATGCTCCTGACAACCTTGCATATCAAGGCAGTGATCAATGACTATGTGGTTATGCACTAACTGGTTATACTTCAAATACACAGAGATCCTAAAGTTGGGACATTTGGTTATCTAATAGGAATTGAAAGTAAGAGAGGAGAGAGATATATGGTAATGTTATCTATATGCAATACATGCATGTACACACACACATACACACACTGTAAATGATAACAAGTAAGTCAGCAATGATAAGCTAAGGCTTCATGTTTGTATTCATGTTCTGTCAACTATTTTAGAGAGTTAAAGTAAAGTATTACAGAAATTTGACTTATTCACTTGCTGGAAAATATTTAAGAGTGACGTTTATTCAACCCCTGTGTCTTATGTTAAGATTGCTTCTATACTTGATTTCCTTGCATTGTACCTATCAACAAGTTTCATTGTTCATGAACCTAGAAAGAAAATACGTGATGATGTGAAGATGATATGTCATGTAAAATGTCCCTTGATAATTTGAAATGTCCCTTGAAAATTTTATTTACTTGACAATCTAATCAGGAAGTATGCATACTCAGAATTACCAGAACTACTCCAATTAACTGCAGAAACACAATATCATATACACCTTACTTAGAATTGATGGGCAAGACAGTAGGTTAGAAGATGACAGTTAGCACCTACTGAGTGTATGTCTATACATAACCACTAACCACATAGGATACTCTTTTGGATGCCTAATGGAGTTAGAATCTCCAAATGAGTGTCAAAGGGCACTGGGTCACAGCTCTAAGTGGGCTTTTCAACAAGTCTGCTATTGCTTCATGCTAAATAGCTAGGTTAAAGGACTTCACCTTCAAGATCAAAAGACAATTGGAAGGTGAAATAGAGAATTGTGGGTATGAAGGAAGGACGAAGTTGCTGACAAAGACCAAAGTTTAAATAAAACATGTTCAGTGGAGATGAATCAATACTTTATTTGTTAGGGAGAAGTAAAAGTACAAAAAGGCTTGTACAACAGAGCATAAAAAAGTGAGAAATCAATTCTACTTAATTCAGAATGCTTCAGGAGTCACCTATGCCATTGTGCATGAATAATTCAGGAACAGAAATTTATTGCAGACACATATTGTTTGGTTTGGATTTAACACTGCCCCTCATTTGACCTAAAACTTGTAAAGAATGATATCCAACTAATTGAAATAACATTTTTCAAGCAAGCCAATGCCTCCAGAGGATTCCTAACACAATCCTGAAATAGAATATAGACGATGAAGTATCAGATCAAATTTATTTTAATAGGGCAGTGTTTTAGCATGTTAACTATGATGAGGGAAAAGCTCTTGCCTGTGCAATGTCATAGGCTAGAAATAAATTTGGGAAGCAAAGGAGCCCCGCAGATACATGGTTTTTCTATGAATGCCAATCATCCTGAAGCAATGTCCATTATTATTTTCTGTTGCTTACAGAATAGTGGACTGGACACTTTAAAAAAAAGCAGGACATTTAAACCTCGGGGGGATAAAATAAATCCCTGATAAAGAACCACTGCCTTTTAAATATAAATATACATATAACTATCTAGGAAACAGCAGATTACCTAGTCCAGCTGTGAGAGATTTGAAATGGCAAGATTAAGAATTAAACGTTCGTGAGACTTTAAAAAAGCCAGCTAGTCAGCCAATGTAGTGATTGAAAGGAGACCCCAGTAACTTTTCTTCCTCAGTGAATATTCTCACTAGCATATTGTTCTTCAGCCACTTTGCTGTTAAATCTGATATTCTCCTCTTCCCCCCCCCCCCACAAATTATTAGCATTTATAGCACAGTATTTCTTTTTATTCACCAAGCCCATATTTTGTACCTAATTAATTGAATCGTCTGAAGTACAATGTGGCTGTAGGGGTGAGATCCACATCCCAGAGTGTAGAGTGACACAAGTGTTCAAGTGACCTTCACTAGTACTAATCTGACAGGAGATAAATGCCTCAGTTGGTCTTCACTATAAAACAGAATCCTAAAGTAGTATTTGTTTTAATGCCAACAAAAGGATGCAATAGCCAGCTAACATGAGGACAGTCAGTCAAAGAGAGAAAGCTTCCTTCTTCGATATCCTTTATATAGGCTGCCACCAGAAGATGGATGTGGCCTGGATTAAAGGTGTTCCTTTTCACTTCAAATGATTTAAGAAAAACTCCCATACAGGTATTCCCAGCTACTTGGGTTTTAGTTAATTCCAGATGTATTTAAGTTGAAAACTAGGGAAAGCTATCACAAATATAATCACAAAAGGAACGGTAATTGGATTTATTATTCAGGGAGAATAATTAGCAAAAATAAAATTACCTTCCAATATACCCATAAGTCTAGATACATAAATATATTAATGTTTGATATGTATGTGTAGAAAGGCAGATGATAAATTGATAGATGATAAATGGTAAATTGATAAATGGCCAATAAAATATAAGTAAAAATAGATAATCAATTAAATCTATCTACATTTGATATTAATATATATGTGTTCTTGCAATTTTATATGTAGGTATATCAATATGAATTTCTATACACACACCTAAACATGAATTCTAAGGAGTATTCTTTTTTTATTAGATATTTTCTTCATTTACATTTCAAATGCTATCTCGAAATACCCTATACCCTCCCCCTGCCCTACTTCCCTACCCACCCACTCCCGCTTCTTGGCCCTGGAGTTCCCCTGTACTGGGGCATATAAAGTTTGCAAGACCAAGGGGCCTCTCTTCCCAATGATGGCCAACTAGGCCATCTTCTGCTACATATGCAGCTAGAGACACGAGCTCTGGGGGTTCTGGTTAGTTCATATTGTTGTTCCACCTTTAGGGTTGCAGACCCCTTCAGCTCCTTGGGTGCTTTCTCTAGCTTCTCCATTTGGGGCCCTGTGTTCCATCCTATAGACGACTGTGAGCATTCACTTCTGTATTTGCCAGGCACTGGCATAGCCTCACTTGAGATAGCTATATTAGGGTCCTTTCAGCAAAATCTTGCTTGCATATGCAATAGTGTCTGGGTTTGGTGGCTCATTATGGGATGGATCCCCAGGTGGGGTAGTCTCTGGATGGTCTAAGGATATTCTTTTGAGGCTATGGAGTGCACACATATCATAAGATGTGCAGATGAATGAGAATCATGGGAAATGAAGAAACCATTGTTTTTCTGTTCAAAATTGAACCTAGGAAATAAACTAATGTGAGAGCACAAAGGACATTAGGAAAGAGGAATCTAATCTTTGTCTCAGTATAGCCAGGCCTCGCCTTCTCTTGGTCCTTTTACTGATTTTTTGAGATCCACTCACCATATGAAGGATACTTACTTGTGCTCATTTTACTGACTGTAGTGTTAATTTGTCTACAAAAACAATTGCAGGAGTACTGAGAATGCTTGACTACTTGGCCCAGTCCACTATACACATAAACATGGTTGTCATTGTGATGTTATCCTAATCATAATAAATGTACTAGTCAGATTCTGCACTACTTGCTGAAATAGAATTGTGTAGGCCAGATTTCTCACTGGGAATCTGTCCTGAATCCAATGAAGTGGAAAGCATTGACTTGAATATAGATGGGTCCTTACTGATCTTGTACTTTCTGGGCTTTCCAAGACAGCAAAGAGCATAGCATTATGCTGCTCTGTTTATATCCATGTATATGTCATGATCTACAGATAATGGCAGAAGGTTATGGTAGACTTGGCTAGTCTCCATGTATTATTCCAATTTCCAGCCTCAGTCCAAGTTCAAGTTCTCTCACCTTTTCTAGTAAGTGTCCACAGAAACAGTGGCTAACTCAAAAGAATTTTGAGTTCTCTCTATTTAGAATTCTAGAATACAAGAAATTGATCACTGGTCCATCAGATAAATAGTTTTCCTTTATGAAATCAGTTACAGTGTAGGTAAATTTTTTGCCATCATATGTCCACACTGGTATTTTTATGTATGACAATATGCTGAAGCAATTGCACATACTAGTACAATATGACTGGGTTTAATGTAATTCAGCATAATTACTTTGCTTCTAGGGTGGGGATGTTTAACCCTTGAATGCAAAATAAATAGACATGGGAATGAATGCACCATAGCACTGTGATATTTACAGTGTATGACTTTGATCAAACCATATTGCTCCTTAACCTCATAGCTCTTGTGATAGTTGTAACAGCAACACAGAAGTTATTTTATGTCAAGAAGGTTAAAGTACAACCCAAGTATTTGAAAAAAATTTGCATTAAATCAATTAAAACTATTATTAGAAAATAATTTGTAGCAAGGATGATGCTTCTGTTTGGTATCAGACACAAAAAGAAGGTATTTGGATGTAAAATTGTATTAGTTATCATTAATGTTACTACAGTGAAATACAAGAGACAAGGAACTTTTGAAAAAAGATAGAATATTTTGTTCATGATAATGGAAGTTCCAATTCGTAATTTATTGGCTGTATAATTGGATTTCAGGTTAAGACAACTGTTATGAAAAATGAATGTAAGAGCAGACTGCTTACATTATGAATCAGGATGAAGAAAAGACTGAAAAACCAAGATTGTATGGACCCTTCTGATAGTACAACCTAAGAGACCAATGATAGCTCATTAAGCTCCATCTCTTTAAAAAACCTGTTACTTAATGGTCCATAAAATATCTCAATATTATTTCCTAAGATATATAGTCTTAACAAGTATGTCTATGGGAGATAATATCCACAGTCACAGCCTAGCAAGGGCAAACATAAAATTTAGTATCTGGACTGAGCAATATTGGAAAATATTCTACATTTAGAGTATTATAAACTCTGAGAAGAATGGACATTGTTAGTGAACTTCACAAAGAATTGTACCTGGTTCCTCAAAGAGATCAGAGAATGTAGCAGATGATGTTTAACTCACAAGGATTTTCATATGTGCAAGAATGTGGCATGCCGTTTCCCAAAGAGTAACTGCATTCTATTCTAAGGATAAGGAAATAGAATTATATGAAGGTATTTGGAGGATATAAAAGGGTTTTGTAAACTTAGGCTTCAATATTTCTCCCTTAAGTGTTCTCTTTAGCCATTATTTTTCTTATACACCCTCCCATGTCATGAAACTTTAAAATCACAGATGTCTTACTTCATTTTCTGTTGTTATAACAAAATACCACACTGGGTAATTTATAAATGATAGAAGTTTATAGAGCTCATAGTTCTGGAGACTGTCCAAAGCAGAGCACCTGCATCTTGTTAACATCTGTGGACGGCTCTCTTGCTGCCTCATAGCATGCTGGAGGGCATCATGTCATTCATCGGAGCAAGCAAGCAAGATTATGTCTCCCTTTAAGTTGTCATAAAATAACCAAAGCTATCATGGGGCACCAATATCCTGGTCTTATTTAATCTCAGCTAATTCTCATCCTTAAAATCACACCATTCACATATGAATTTAATGGTTGTTTCCAACACACAGTTTGGCGGAACATATTAAAACCATAGAAATCAATAGATTATACCTTCATTTTTATACTTTATGCCTATATGTACTCTAAAATGAGACTTTTTTCTGCTAATGCAGTACAAAATTTCACCCCCTAGAGGAAATATTTCTTCACTTTAGAAGTTGTGGTTAAAGAGAACATGACTCTTGTCTTATCATGTCTGGAATGATAAAAGAGGCTACTCGGTGGAACCAGGCATATCCAGGACACAAAGCTAACATGAAGGAGGGCATTCCTATCATTTAGAAAATTGGTGAATTTCAAGAAGTCATATAATTCAGGAATAGGTAAGATAAATGAGAGTAATTCATTGATATTTCCTCAGGAAAAACAGAGCAAGAAGGAAATTCCAGGACTGTGCTTTCCCATAGGATGGAATATGTTTCTTGATAATTTGATACCTCTGAAATATGCACAAAGCAACAAATAATGCCATTTAAGAGTGGCTGTCTTGTCTTTATCTACAATACAAGTATTGCTTGCTATTAGTGTGTGTAATGATAAGGGTTGTTCAATGAGAAGCATCAGTAAAATCTACTAATGTTAGCAAAGGTCTATCTCATTAAAGTCAAAAGAATGGATAGGGTGGAATTGAAAGCAGAGTAAGCACCTACCAAGGACATGGTTTGTGACTCAGAAACTTTGAATACTGGATCTTAACATCCTGAGTTCAGAAACATTCCAACAAGTAAGGAAGGTGGTGTGCAGCACATTGAGAGAAGGAGGAAGGAAGAAGCAGAGTCATAGCTGCATTGAGTTTCGTCTTCATCGTCAGGGCAGTGAAAAGCCGTTTATGTGTCATAAGTCAGTATGGATGTGTGGTGTGATTACATTATCTTGGCTGTCTTTTGGGGGAACAGATGGAAATAGAGGAAGGGTGAGGAGGAGGGAGTACTAGCAAATTGGAAAAGAAACAAGAATAGTCCAGTTAGCTGAAAATTGCAACATCCAGATGAGAGAAAATGATAATATAAACCAGGGTAGATTAGCTTTGGAGAAAATAGGGAAAGTACTTAAGGATTGAATTCAGTAAATCTGTTTTAGAGATTTACTAGAAGGTAGAAATAGGAACTGGTTTATCTATTTGCTTAAGTGAATGTATGAAAATATTATTCATTAAATACTGGACATATTGGTTGGAATTGGGGAGTTTCTTTTAGATGTCCTCAATTTTACATGACTTACAAAGAAAAATCCCTTAAAGAGGGGAAGGGTTAGAAAAGAGTTGGCAGATTTTAAAATGATGTGGCTTCGATCTATGACTAGGTGTTGACTATGGTTGTGATGTGGTCAAAATTACCCTTGGAAGTAGAGAGTCTGAGAGGAACCAGTAAATAATAAGGTATTGGGAACAGATCTGATTCAAGTCAGTAGGAATAGCTTACTGGAAAAGAACAACACAAACAAAAAAAGACAGAAAGCATGAGATTTGTGGCAGCCAACTTATTTCATTGGGAGAGAGTGATCAATTGGTGCTTTAGACACCAGCATACCTGAGCAGTGAAAAGCTTAGGGATTTGGCATGATAAGACAGCAGACATTGGTACATTCCCTCACAGAGATCTTTATGTGAGTGGTGTGGACGAACGCCCATTGAATTGGACTGGTGCGGGGGAAGAAAGGGAACATGAGAATGTAAAAACTGAAATACAGTCATGGAAGATGGGGAGATACTCAGTAGATAAATCACTTGCTATACAAGTGTGAAGGAATAGGTTCATATCTTTAGAATCCATATAAATGCTTTATTATAAGCCCCTCTCATCAAAAATCAATTACAATTTAGGCTTGAGAAGTATTTAACCTTCCTAAATCATGAAAAAAGGAATGTGGCTCACATGTGCACAAAACTCTCACCCTAGATTGAGTCCTATGTTAAATTGTATAACGGGCAATCTACAAGTGTATTTATGAATATGAATCTGTATACAAAAATGCATTCATTTGAAAATACCTAGAAATAAAAAAAAAATTTTATGCCTGTATATATGTACTATGCAAGCCTGTGTGGATCTAGACAGATATTTTGTTGAATCTAGTCTAGGGCATTAAATGGGACAGGTGCTCTATGAACAATGACAGAACAGCATCTTCCTGTAGCCATAAGCTTATGGAAATAGAATTTACCAGGTTTCCTATTATGTTAGAAAGTTCATTTTCCATGTTTAGTTTGGATGTCCAACTACATGACATGTAACAATGGTTTATGATCCAGTTTGTCCAACTTTTTCCTGTCATCCTGAAGCTGGGGAAACTTTTCTTTGTGATAACACTCTTGATAGGGCTGTTAGGTGAGCAATGATACTTCACCTACTCAGCAATAAGTTACTTTTGTGCCTAACAACAATTGAAACTGTTATAATTACCTTGTTGGTGGTAATCTAATTTTTTCATTCAGAAAATAAAATAGGTTATCTTCCTTTTCTTTTCTTTTCTCTTCTTTTCTTTCTTTCTTTCTTTCTTTCTTTCTTTCTTTCTTTCTTTCTTTCTTTCTTCCTTCCTTCCTTCCTTCCTTCCTTCCTTCCTTCCTTCCTTCCTTTTTTCTTTCTTTCTTTTCTTTCTTTTTCTGACACAGAGTTTCTCTGTATAGCCCTGGCTTTTCTGGAACTCACTTTGTAGACCAGATTGGCCTCGAACTCAGAAATCCGCCTGCCTCTGCCTCCTGATTACTGGGATTAAAGGCGTGGGCCACCATGCCTGGCTAAAATAGGTTTTATATTTGCATGTGATTACAACCAGAATTGTTACTAGATTCCACAAGCAAATCCAAGCCCTTGCTTTCCTATGGTAGTATTAAGCCAGGCTACATAATGACTGGACTGGAGCACTCCATCATGCAGGGATTACCCACAACTCACAAGGAGATGATAAATTTAGATATACACCAAATCTGGCACTCTAAGCCTCCATGCAACTACCCTCGTTATATACTTGTGAGAATAAACATGCCCAATGTGACCACAGCAATGTGAATCTTTCAGAGAAGATAAATTTTAGTATTGGCTTTGTGACTAACATATAACACAGAGCCCTGAGACAATCCTGCTCATAAGTCATTTGAATACACTTAAGTTCCAAACCACCCACCTCCAGAATTCATCGTTTTAATATCAAAGAACACAAATTTCTGAGGAATGGCCCAGTTTCAGATAGAAGTAGGTAAAGCATTTTTATTAGAATGGTGAGTGAAGGCACTAGGGAAATGTTCCCTTCGCTTAGCTGTGGGGGCCTTTTACAAAACAAACTCAAATTCATGGTTCTGTAATTTCTAAGGGCATATCCTCTTTCTTCAGACTGCTGTAACTCTGCGTTTTTTCCTATTCTTAGAATACCTTGATTTTCTAGTTGTGTGTACTTCTATCTCTCTATTTTAAGTTTGCCACTACAAGCTGTGAGATGGCTCAGTAGAGGAGCTGCTCTTGCACATGGCCTAGATTTGATTCCCCACACCCACATCATGGTCCACGATCATCAGTAACTCCAATTCCAGAGGATCAGACACTTTCTTCTGACTTCTACCAGCAGCAGACATGTATGTGCTACACAGATATGCAGATAAAACACTCAAACAAACAAATATTCTGCCACAATGCATTTGACAAATTTATTCACAGCATTCTTCAGTGGTTCACATCTTGTTGTTTGCATTTCTTTTCTTCTCTATTTTTAATATATTGAATTTATCCTTAACCAAAAATGATCAAAGAGGGATTAAAGTGTGACTTTCAAAGGTACTCTGATAATACATTTAGAGAGCAGGAAAGTAAAATGATATGTACACATCCCCAAGGATATTCTTATAAAAGACAAAAGATGGACAATGTATTTGATAAGGCTGAATTCAGACATGGGATAATGATTGTGTGAGATGTTGTTTAGGTCATAATCAAACCTGATTTTTAAAACAATTTTCTTTGAATAAATCTCCAGTTGCTATTTTATTTCATACAATATAATATTAATCAATGGCACAAATAAGGATTAAGTTTAACAATATTTGAAAATGCTTTTGTGGTTTAGTACCATTCAAGCAGGAAGTTCAATGGCTTGGCAATTACAGAGATGATGGAGTTGCAATCTCTTACACATTCATTTGACTTCGCTATTATCATTAACATCATTATTCTAAGTATTGTTATTTCCATTTAAAAATTTCTAGCAGAGGTAGATGAACACATCTTTTCTCTTTTGTTTCCTAGCAACAGTCTTGAAATCAAAGATTCATCTAATCTAGGAGGATTATGGTTTCATCTAAACTGGATGAAGGTGCTCTCTCGACTCTTAGCCAAGTGTATGCTTGACCTATATCCACTAATGAAGCTATTCAATGACATTATCTCAGGAGGCCATCAGACTGAGGAAGTCCCAGGAATCGTGGTTCTAGTTAAAAAGGGTGTGACTGTGTATTTTAGAATCAGTTCCAAGAGCCGACAGTAGAATTAGATGGGATCCTGATGAGTGAAAGGTATCAATGCTTTCCTGCAATGGATACTCTCAGCTCACTCAGGAGCATTTGCTTACCAAGTCCAAAGTATTGACTAAAACTGTGTATCTATTAATGGTATTACCTAAGCAACCAATGCCTAATGGAATAATTATCCAAGTTAATTAATAAATTCCATTATTTATTTACTGATTATTTATATCATCTATATTTTAGACCCTTGTTTAGTAGTGAAGGAGACTAATCCATTAGAAAACAGTCCTATAGTCTCATACATATATTGCATAGTGCCTATGGCATACAGCTTTCCAATAAATGAACACATGTATTGTTATAAGTAGGAATGCCCAAATACTGCTTTGTGCTGTTTGTTCACTGTGTACTGTTCACATACCTAGGGATTCACATTTATTTTTTTGTGAACTGTCACTTTGAACAGTGCAGTGGGTGGATCTCAGAAAGAGCTAATTATATTTTCCAGTGAATGAATGCCGACATGAAGAGCTATTTCTGGGAAATACCATAAGAACAGAACAGTCTTTGTAGCCTAATAGTTACCTCTTCCCATTTTAGACAGAATCCAACATATGTTTGTTTGTTTGTTTATACTTGAATGTTCTATATGGTTATCAAGACAATAAGAGCCATTTGGCAAAAAAATACTATAAATGCTCATTGTATTACAAACAAAAGGGGAAATAAATACATTTAATAGTTGGTATGAAGGCAGGACTACAGTCACACTGTATTGAGAGGTCTGAGAATGTTCTGAAATATACTCCTTCCTCCTTTATAAATAGTGTGTGCTAGTCTTTCCTTATTAGTGTGTCTTAAACTTCTTTAAGAATAATACTCTTCACTTGGGAGGCAGAGGCAGGCAGATTTCTGAGTTCAAGGACAGCCTGGCCTACAAAGTGAGTTCCAGGACAGCCAGGGATACACAGAGAAACCCTGTCTCGAAAAAACAACAACTACAAAAAAAAAAAACAAAAAACAAAAAAAGAATAATATTCTTACCTGCTCTTCATACTTAAAAATAATTATAAATTATATCATTTCTCCATATGCCTTATGCCTTTCAAATTTCAGAAGTTTCTTTAATGTAAACATGATATCATATATGTATGTAATTGGTTTAGCCTAGTTTAATCCAAAGGTGAAATAATGTGGAAATGAGATAAAAATGACCAAAAGATAATGTTTTTAAGAATTGTGAGAACGTGGGTACTGAGCCCAGGGCTTTGGTTATGTAAGTGCTCTGATACTGACCTGTGGCCACAGAACTCTGTGTTCTAAGAATTTTTCTTTTTTTCTAGAACTGAGTGTGATGGCACAAGCCTGTAGTCCTGAGTACTTAGAAGGCAGAAGTTAGATGATTAGTTAGGTTAATTTCAGGAACAATAATTATTTTTTCTAAAGGAGTATGTTCAATGTAAGTGGAAAGTAAGTCAACAAAAATTTTTTTTGGTTTGTATAATTGCATTCATATCATCCCTCAAACTCTCAAGAAACAAATACTTTTGGCAGTGACATCCCTGGGCATGTTTCCTTCAGTATTTTGAGTGTGAGAATAAGCTAAAGAGAAAAAATGTGAACAGTATCCCCTACCTCACTGTTTTCTGGTTTAATAACTAATATGCGAATTCCTTCTCTGGATTCTCTCAGTAACAGATTATGACTTGAATGTGTAAGCCAAATAAACACATCCCTCTTCAAATAGCCTTCAGTCTTGAACTTTTGCAGCAACTGAATGAAAACTAGGACATATAAAGCTTGTATAAGTTATATAGTTGTAGACCAGTGATTCTCAACCTGTGGGTTATAGCCCCTTTGGAGGTCAGGTGACTTTTTCACAGAGGTTACAGATTAGACATCCTACTTATCAGGTATTTACAATATGATTCACAACAGTAGCAAAAAAAAAACCAAACCCCCACAAAAAACCCACAGTTATGAAGTCACAACAAAGTGATTTCATGACTGGGGTTACCACAACATATTAAAGAGATGCAGCAATAGGAGGGCTGAGAACCACTCTTCTAGGCACCGATATGGTAATTGAGAGGTAATACTAGCACTGGGCAAAATAAGTGAGTATAAATGAAAGCAGGGACATTTGGAAGCTGAAGAAGGAGAAATGTCACAACTTTGAGACAATTATGGCTATGCAGGTACCTTCCAGAATAGTCCCAATTAGAGAACTGTTTTTAGAATACAAACAATAGCAACAAATAGCAGCAAAACAACACATCCATAGAGGATATGTTTTTAAGGATCTTTATTTCATCAAAAGTGATATATGAACTAAATTGGTTGTATAAATTTTAGAATCCTTGGAAATTAAGGAAAAGTAGAAGTTAGTTTTAATGGGGTAAAACTTATGAATATAGTATAGTTTCAAAATAGCCAACATAAAATGTGTTTAAAACATAAAAAATAATGTTGGCATAATCATTTATATAGTCTTCGATGGGCTTATAACATTAATTTAAAAGTATGGCTGTTTATGCAGTTTACAGACTAGGTAATGTGTAAATCTGAAAGCTGCCTCTGCTAATACAATCATTACTGTTAGCACTCTTATATCTTTTACTAGGAAGTACACAGGTCAAGGGATTTTTTTTTCAGATCTAGGTCTGATCTCCAGATAAAAGATGAAGAAAATGAAATTTGAAAATTTTATCAGACAATAAAAAGTAATTCAATATGTAAAGACAAGTGCAAGGTGAATGTGATAGAAACTAGAAACATTGAGGAATAATTTTTAAATGTGGTTTTGTTTCGCTTCTTAAAATGCAAAACTTTGAATGGTATTTGTTGAATATGGCTCCAAAACAAAAGTATGAAAAAGAACAACTGATACGTTATTAAAACACATCATCAAGCCATCATCTTTTTCTGGACAGACACAGTTTGTTAAGGCATGTAGTCCAAGATACTGTAGAATGACATCATTGTAGATATCCACATGTAGTTTTGAGAAAGCATGCAGTATATACCAGTACATATATACCAGTACATATATACCAGTACATATATACCAGTACATGCGGTCCTGTCAGAGAGTAGGGGGATGAAGCTTTGTACTTTCTGTTTTTGAGAAATGCCACACTCCTTGAAATCAATATTAATTCATGTTAAGTTGCTCTCGTTATCACCCCTATCCACCTATCATTAGCTTTTAAGTTGTGATACTCTTATCCAAAGCTCAGGTATGAAGCCGCTTTTTCCTGAGAGCAATTGTGCATTTAATCACTGGCCATATTTCTCTATCTGAGTAAAGCATGTTGACTTTGCTACTCTACCTGATAGCTTTATTTAGCAGTGCATCATATTAGCTGCAAAAGGTAGTCAATAAGGCAGGTCAATATTTATGATGTAATTTATGAGATAGACATACACTGAAAACAGAAAATCTATAAGCTGAGGATTGGGTACTAGGTACCTAAGAAAGATAGAGTTCTACTAAGATATATTTTAGAAATTCATCTATACTGCTGTGTGAAAGATTGTTAGAACATTTACCACGCATGTTTGTTGTACAAGTCTACATTGATTTTGTCCTAGACAAGTATATAGAATACTATAAATGGAAAATATTTGTGGTCTTTAAAGGTTTAATTTTAAAACCTGAATACTTCTAAAATTTATCCTTAAGATTGTTTAGTTTCAAAACCTCTATAATAACTGTTTCCCTTTAATAAGAGAAATGTAAAATAAAATATTATTTATTACTCCCTTTTAAAGTAGGTTCCTTTATGTATTGTACAAATGTCAGTTGTAAACATGTCCACCATAGATTGTCAAAGTGATCTAAAGTTAATCACAAATGAAAGAAAATATATAAAAGTATAAATATAAAGATACCAATAAAATGTCACCTTCATTTTTACATTTATTTTTGTGGACTATAGTTATAGCCATGATGTTTTGAAACACTGAATACATTTTCTAGAAAGAAATTGCCACAGATAAAATGCATCCCAGGATCAGATAAGGGCAAACATTTCTGATAGGCTAGTAGGACCTGAAGGATGAATATAATCTATGGGCAAATTTAACAAGGCACCTAGTTTAGAGATAAGGAAATGTCTGTTTATAAAAAACAATACCAACAACAAAATACATGTTAGATGTCAGAAATGGATGCTCAGTGTGCAGCATGAAGGCATATAAAATTGATAGATGTAAATGACCTCTCCAGTGTCACTAAGTAATTTCATATTGAAGGTGTTAATAGAGTCTGTAGAATCCATTGGCTTACTGAAGCAATCATTTTCTAATTAGAATAAACCCATGCTTTTATGCAGCCGAGGAAGACCATTTACTTGAAGTACAATGATGAGTTTGCCTCACTGCTTCATTAAATGCTTCTCTTCAATAGGTCCAAAGGTAAATCAAATTCATTAAACAATAGTGTAAGTAAGAAAAGAAATCCAACCTTTATGATCTAACCAAAATAGCTGCCCAGAACCACAAGACACAACCCATGCCAGGAGCACTTGTGGTTATCTCTTTTCTTATTTCTCTAATATCTACCAGAATACCCTCAATCAATTCATGCTTGCTATTGATGTGGATGAGAAATTAAAAGGAGTGGCTATTGAGTGTCTGCAATGGATCCAGACATGGGCAGATCAAAGCTGATAATGGAGGTGGGCTGGAGGAATGGATCAGTAGTTAAAGGGACTTGTTGCAAAATCATGAGGACCAGAGTTTGGATCATAGCACTCATTTTAGATAACTCACATGGGTCTGTAACTCTAGCTGCAATAGACATGTTGCCCCTTCTGGCAACCTTGGCATTCACATGCACTCATATAGAAATACACCCTTCCACACAAGTTAAAATATATGATTATATATCACATAATTACATAAGTTTCTATAACAGAATCTATGTAGGCCTTGGAGCAATTGTTGTTGATGGTTGATTTTTTTTCCTTGAATATGTCATAATTTACTTAGTTCTTTGCTCATTTACTTCTTTGAGAATTTCATTCAATGCATTTGGATTATATTCATTTTCCTGCTCCAAGTCATCTAAGATCCATTACTCACTCAACTTTGTTTCCTATATTATGAATTCTTATTATTATTTAAACATTTCTGTAATTAGATCATAGAAAACCTTGTTAATATCTTATTCATATCATAATTTATTCCCATTTAAGGCATTGCATTTGATATGGACATTATAGGTAGTTATGAGCATTGAGAAAGTGTCTAGAGGTTAGGGCCTGTGTCACAGCAAGTATATACTACTTTATGATTTAGCATGGCTGTTATTGTTAGCACTACTTCTTGTGCTTTGCTATCTATGTCATATTCACTTAATCTTTGAAATGCAGAATAAAGAACCTATACCACTCAGTCTTATAAGAACTGAGTGGCAATATGTGATGACTTTATTACAGAATGTACCACACAATTAGTACAGTTTAAGCATTAAATATCACTAGTAAGATAATCTTTTGTCAGGCAGGTCTTATATATAATGCCCATTATAAAAACCCTCCTCTAAGTATCTCTAATAATTATAGGTGAACTAGGCGTTTGGCTATAATTATACTGGATTACAAAATCTAGTGGATCATGAAAACAAAAGAAAGCTTTCAGAAAGCACACTTGAGAATACTTTTACTCCTATTTCTAAAAGTAATTATATTTACTCAACAAATAAATCATCTGATGGAAAATAAACTTTGTTGATTGAAAAAAAGATACAAACCATGATGCCTTTATAATGTTTAATGTCAACACATGGAGAAAAATAATGTGGGATTTCAACCTCTGTCTTCTATATTTCCTTTGCCATAATAGAAGTTCACACATTAATTCTTATAGTAGAGTGTTATAGGGTATGCTGTGCATTGACAGCAGCAACATTAGGAAATGATGCAAACAGAGAAAATAAATTTTCATACAACTGTGTCAAGCTCCTCTGAAATTTGGGCAAATTCAGGATCAATACTGTACCCACCAGGAAATTCCAGTTAAATCAAATAGTCCTGGCCTCTGTAGCCCTCAAGTGCCTGGAAAGATGACCTTCACTCTCCAAGGAGGACTGCAAATGTCTAGGAGGTTTCTCCTGCTGGTGATGAGCAATTCCAAGGAAGAAAATCTCCAGGTCAATCATAGGAAAACTCTCTGGACTAGAGAATGAGTGCTCTATTCCTACCCTAAGAATGGACATTTGGATAGCACACTTTATGGACCTTTACTGTTCACCTTTTATAGTGCTTCAATCCTTTGCTTTATAAAATAGTGTCTCCCACCAGGAAACATGGCCTTAATGATTTTGTTGGTATGTTTTCCTGAGAAGACTTTGAATAGGATGGCAGGAGGATGAACTGTATTACAGCTCCTAAAGCTGCATCTTCTCCTCCATCATACTAATATTACACTCCTCTGTCTGAATGATGGCTTCTCACTGCTCTATGTGTAGGACATTTTTCTGTGGTTATAAGATATTGATTTCTGTCTTTTTCTTAGCGTGTGACTTTCAAACTTGCCTGTTATCAAACTTAGCATGGGAATATCCAGAAACACAGTAATAAATAAATCATAGGGATAAAGAAAGGGAGCAAGGAAAGAAGAAAACAAGGAAGGAGAAAAGCAATACAGAGGGGGAGAGACAGAGAGACAGAAACAAAGTTGGAGACAGGAAGTGAGGAAGGAAGGAAGGAAGGAAGGAAGGAAGGAAGGAAGGAAGGAAGGAAGGAAGGAAGGGATTGTCAGCAGTAGTGTGCCACCTCAGCTCTAAAAGCTCATTTTAGAGTCCCTATGATCTATTCTTAATCCATGCCCTTCCTCTGTGGGGCAGAAAAAGAGTTATAAAAGATATATACAATAATGTTTCTTATGAACTCTTCTTGGGAATAATGCCTCTCATGAGAAAGGAAACATTTTCAAATGAGGAGGAGTGTTCTGTGTCAATTAACTGTAATACACTCTCAATACACATTTCCTCTATCAGAAAATTAATCTAATAATTCAACTCCATTGAAGCCCCACTATAAAGTTACCCTGCTATTTGCTTGTGGAGAAATACCAAATATGTTTTTAAAGGAAATTCAAGCACAAGATCTAGGAGCCTTTATGATTATAAAGGTTTTAGACATAGGTCCTGATTCTGCTAGCAACAACATGTTTCTGAATGTTGTTTTTTATTTTATTCCTTATTTTATTTTTGTAAAATATGTTATTTTACTTACATCACAAACGGGATTGAGGGTCTCATAGATGACGCATGCCAAAGACAATAATAAGCCAGTGGTAAATACTCACTGAATAGTAAATTATATTTCCACTACAATTTTAATTGTTGTCAAATGGATCTATTGATAAACTTAGTGCCATTGGAGACAGGTATGGAGGGTGATTTAGTAGCCAAAAGAGATGACCTGTAGCTTAGTTACATTCTATTACATGTGCTCTTTCAATTCATTTCTCCAATATTTATCAATCCACTTCTCCAATATTACTTTCTAATATGCAAAATGAGCTATGCATTTCCACAATTCCTTTAAGTTCTCAGTTTTTAGTTCCCATCATTTATAAAAGAAGGAAAATAACATGATTCCTATGGGATAAATGATAATCAAACAAGATCATATATGTCAATAATCTTTCTAAACTCAGAATGTTATGGGTCTTTATAATGAATCATAACAGTAAGCAGAACCATAATACAATATGGTACATTCAAAGACAGGCTTAGTTGAAGAATAAAAAGAAATGATACTGCCAAGAACCTACTTCCTAATTGGATCCTCATTTCAATATTTTACAATAATCACTGTGAATATGAGTTTCATAAATTATTCCTCTTAACACAATAAACAGAAGAGTAGATAGGAGAGACTCCACTTGCATCTCTTGTCTTGAATTGAATAGACATATTGTTTTAAAAGCCTCTACCATCTTTCTATGAAATAAACGAGTAATTTTAGAAGTACTTCCATTTTTCAAATTTCATGACAGTCTAGATTTGAAGCTTTTGGTGAAAATAGCAGGTATATTTATGTGACATATATAACAATATATTGTCAATTATTTTTTAAAATATTTGAAAATAATATTCAAAATTATGTGTACTGGTAAAGTCACTTTTCTATTGAATGTAATATCATTAATGTGCCTGACATATTTTATAAGATTTATATGAGAGTTTTCTTAGTTTCCACTGCAACTCATTGGGGAAGACATTATTTTCCCAATTAATATATGATAAATTATTCAGCATCAGGGCAAAAATTTATTTATATAACTTGATAAAAAGCAGTGAGAAGTGAAACTAGGATGTGTCCCAAAACAGAGGCAGGTGGATTTCTGAGTTCAAGGCCAGCCTGGTCTACAAAGTCAGTTCCAGGACAGCCAGGGCTACGCAGAGAAACCCTGTCTCAAAAACCAAAACCAAAACCAAAACCAAAACCAAAACCAAAACCAAAACCAAAACCAAAACCAAAACCAAAAAACCAAAAACCAAACCAAACCCAAATACCTCTACTTGATTTTGAAGGAGGTAGCATCTCTGACACATACAATAGAACGTTCACCCAAAGAGAGGCATCAAGTTCATATCTCTATGTAAAGAAAATGTAGAAAATAAAATTTTAATTATGGTAAGAAAATATCAGCATTTGGCTAGAGAGGATAGTAGAACACATAAGAAAAAAATAGTGAATTATTATAAGACAAAGGTACTCCTGGGAGGGAGTATAACCAAAACCATGACAACAGTTTTGCATGCAAAGCTGTTGAATCTCATCATATTGTGAAACTTCCCTTGTAGCTGTGTATTCTGTGTTATATACTTCACAAAACATTAATACTTTGGAAGAAGCTTTTGCAAAATAAGAAGTAGTTTTCAGAAATTATGTCTGAAAAAGAAAATGCTTTTTTTCCTAGTGCCTTATTTTGAAATTTGACAAGCAAAACCACATTTTAGCTTCATGATCATGTCAAGGTTACAATTCCTACTGATAAATCAATTAATTGAGTAAAAACAAAATTAAAAAATGGAAAAATTCTCTCGTCTGAGCCATCTAAACCATTAGCACATTGTCCATTAGTTTTTTTTCGTAAAATTGCTTCATAGTTGCAGGTTCCGCTGATAGCATAATTATGATAATTTATAATGTAAAGAACTTGGCAGCATTTTTAGGTGGATAGCTGCATTTTCAAATTACGTTTTGTTTAATTTTCTCTTTAAGGAGGAAGGTAAATAAAAAATTAAAGTCTGAAATTATAAAAACAACTTGGTAACAAGTTGGTTACAAGTTAAAATTTTGTAATGTTGAGATAGTTATAGAAGCTACAATCTTTTAACATTTTTTGTATACACAAGACATGAACAAAGATATTATTCATATCCCTTTTATAAAGCTTGGCATCTATTAACTTTATCTCTGTAAATGTAGCATTAGGCTTGGTCATATTCTATTTCACTGAGAACTTCAGTGAACTGATACACAGATAAGACAGTACTACAGAATGTTTACATATATTTTTAGAGTACCTACATAGAGGTCCATTTGAGTCCCATTTTTCACATGTCTTCTAAAACATTAAACATTCACCATAGTGTTGTTGCGCAAATGAAATCCCAGTGAGCTCAAGTGATAGATGAGTTAGACTCATTGCAAGGATTGTAGACATAATATATTCTTGTTTTTTTGTTTGTTTGTTTGTTTGTTTTGTTTCCTTGAGGAAATCTCTAAGAGGTAACATAAAGCAGCTCATTTAAAATACAATTAAAGAAATGCATACCACATTTTATTTCCTGTTTTTATCCTTATCATTCACCTAATTTGTAAATATCCATATTTCTTTCGTTATAAAAACTAGAAATTTTCTTCATTTCAATGAAACTAATATACAACATTCAAGACGAATTAAACCATTCATCAAATTTCAGGACAGGTCACTTTTTTGACAAAAGCCAAGTGGCCTAATTTGTTTCTTTGTAGCTATAAAAAAGCACTGATCAAAAGCAAGGTGAGGGAGGAAAGGGTTTATTTTAGTTCTCAGGCCAGCATCTATCACAGGAGCATAAAAAGACCACTCATAAAGCAGAAAGTAAAGACCAGCCATGTACATTATTGCTGGATTGCTGTCCTTCAGCTTGTTCAGTTGCTTTTTTTTAAGAGCCCAGGTCTGCATGCCCAGCAGTGGTGCTGCCTACAGTTGGCAGAGCCATTCTACAGCCAAATAACCTAGCACACCAAAGACACATTAACAGTGGCATAGGAGTAGCTCTCTACTAAAGCCTCCTGATTAAGGGCCTTCGATGTGCCAAAGCAGATAAAGTACTTGCCACATAAGCATAAAGATCTGATTATGATCTCTAGCACTTACATAACAGTCCATCACAGGGACACACATCTGTACCCAAAGCTGGAATAAAGTTGGATGTCAGAAGAATGCTCAGAGTTCATTGGCCAGGCAGCCAAATTGGTAAGCTCATGGTTGAGCACACGAGTCTGTGTCAAAATTTAGAAAGTGTTCAAGAAAGATCTCTTCCAATGTAAAGTTCTGGACAGATACATGCAAGCATACATTCCTTCACTTGGACAGGAAACACTTACATAGACCACATACACCACATATTTATTACCACCCAAATTTAAAAAAATACACAAATAACATATATTAACCTCCCCATAAAATGTGAGAAATAGGGAATGTATGTAATAAACATATACATCTTAATGCTTATTTTTATTGTATCTATTCACAATTAGTATGAATATGAATATATGTGTTATATATACACACATATATATATATATATATATATATATATATATATATATATATATATGAATTTAAAACATATTGGTAATAAATAAAACAGTCTGAAACAAAGCAAGAAAGATCTTGTAGAAGTAGCTATGATGAAGTAATGCAGACACAAGAGCTACATGGCATACTCTTTTACATTACTCTTTACAATAACACAGATGTTTATTAATTAAGTGATTTTTTTTTCTGACAGTGTCTCACTATGTAGCTATGCTGAACTAGCCTTCAGGGCAAAATATCCTTGTTCTTTGCTTCTCACATTCTGGGACTGCATAGGGAGTAGAATTATCCTGAAAGAACATATTAATATGTTTTTATTCTCTAGAAAAACAGAAGCAGGGAAGAGTATAGCTATGTTCAAATAGACATAAATAGATATAGATGTGTAAGGAGATTTATTATAAGGTATTTTTAAATGCAATTTTGAGATTTCCTATAAAATCCCCTACAAACTTTAGGTGCTATAAAACTATAAGTATACATATTGAAGACCTAAAAGCAGAAAGTTAGTCAGTCACACAGTCTCAGTTCAGGATCTGAGGAATAGAGTATTCTGAGGGCAGGAAATGCATACTGGTCTGTTTTATTACTTCAAACTCTAAACTCAGCAGAATTTCACCTGGTACACTAGCTGCTATCTTCCCAATGTCCTTCAATTGTGGTGAGGAATGAATGGAGGGTTCCTGTTCCTGTCAGTGGCAGTTTGTCCCATAATTTTCTAAGCCACTGCCAACTTCTAGCTTTATGGAAGCCTAAAATTGAAGTGTCTGAATATAGAGAGTGGTACACTTCATTTCCATGTATTACTTTGGTCACTTATTCAAGGATTATCATTTGAAGACCATAATGATGAGCAACAATAAGTTTGAATTGCATGGATTCTATATCTTTTTAATATTGGTAAACTGTTTATTAACCATCTCAGAATCAATATTTTCTCTCCCTGCTCAACATTACCCTTGGAGACCTCAGTCCCATTTTATTTTCAAACATTCCTGAGACATTTTATTTTGAGAGTTAACTGGTTAAAAATAGCTATTGTCTTTATTTCTCTGTTTCAAATCATAATTTCCTGTTGCGGGTTGCCCTGGTGCTGTTTGTAATCTGATGTTAATTCGCTTCCTCAAAGAGGGCTGCCCTGAGGAAGAGTAGATCAAATACTCAGGTGATTTCATGTGAATCTTCTACCCATTTTAACTGGTCAAATTAAGGTTAGAGCCTGTAATTGGGCAGTGGAAAAGAAAGGTGTGGTTGGAAGTTTTAGAGAGTAAGGGAAGAGAGAGGAAGAAGGCAGAGGAAGAGGAGGTAGAAGGAAGATGGAGCAGAACCACATGCCCCAGAGAAGCCTCAAATAGCAAGGGATCTTATAGCTGGCAAATAGAGTAATGTAGTGTAAAATCTGTTCAATTTATGGTTGTAGTTTAAAAATATTACAACTGAATTGTGTGTTTTGGAAGGGCTTATTGGCATTGGAGATTTTATGCAATACTTTCCCACCATAACTTTTATTGCAAGAGAAAAAAGATGACACAGAAGATGCTGAGTTAAAAAGTTAGAGAATGTAAGATGTTTTGCATATAATTTTATAATTCTGGTCCTTGTTTATTCATTAACAGTTTATGATATTCATAAAATAATATAATTGGGGAGAATGAAGGAAGAGAAAATAGGGGATGGGCAGGAAGAATATTAAGGAATACAAGGGAAGAGAAAAAAGTAAAAAGAAGAGGGGCTTAAAAAAGAGGGCACTTGGGATGAAGAAGGAAAGCAAGGAAAAAATAAAGTGTATTTTTGTTCAAAGCTAAACCTGTTATCTCACTTTCATTCCATTTCTTTGTTTGTTTGTTTGTTTATTTATTTAGTACTTGTTTTTTTACTCCAGCTTTATCTGTGAGTATAGCTTAGCCTATCTATCTACACTCTGAAGTTGTTAGAGTTTTTTTTTTTTTAATTTATAAGAGGAAGCAAAATTTTAATAGTTTACTTATTGATTTTTCCAGGATAAAATAATTATTTTCATGTTATTTCATGTGTATTTCTTTCCTAACAACTAAGATAGTTTGTCTTCTGAGCCTCACAGAATTATCACCAACTTTAGACCACTGAACTTAGGAGCTCACTCGTGCCAGGAGCAAAGTGGATTCTGGTACTTTTCTTCACTGGTTAGTGTTGGTGCCAACAGTGTCTTCCATCTTCCACAGTCTCTTGTTAAAAGTATCAACTAGATTTGTGTGTGTGTGTGTGTGTGTGTGTGTGTGTGTGTGTGTGTGTGTGTGTGTAAATGAAGAAGCAAGAACTTAACTTCTGGTGCCATTCTTAATGTGCCAAATACCTTATATTTTGAAGCAAGATCAATCAGTGTCTTGATTTGGACAAAAATGGCTAGTCTGACTACTTAATGAGACAAGGACATTTGTCTATCACTGCCTCCTGATTTGGGGATTATTAATGTCTACCATCACAAACATATTATTTTTAGTTGGGTTCTGGAAGTTAAATTTAGTTCCTCTTGCTGACAAGCCAAACACTTAACCAAGTGACCCATCTCTCTAGGACTTTGTAAATATATATTTTTAATAATTCAGGTTTTTCCCATCCCAATGTGAGCAGTAGAGAGCATTTAGACATGTGTAAGCATTGGCTTTATCAGTAAACATGATTGTTCAAGTAAAAGACCCATAAACTTTTAAGTTCTATAAATCTGATGTAGATAGCCCCATATATTTCAGTCATTTGTGCCCAAGTGGTCCAAATTATATTAATTATTCAAGTTGGGTTGCAAAAGCACTCCAGCTGGTCAACAAATTATGTCTTGGTCTCCCAGATAATGTTGCTACTGTCGGGATGGGGAGAAATGTAAAAGGAGCTTTATGATGTCGAACCTACCTTGCTGATATATGTAACTCTAGGAGTACTTTGTGGATTATAATTAAGATCTACTTCTTGTCATTCTAAACTCTCTGTTTCTGGATGTTAGTGAGTTATAATAAGCAGTCACCTCATGTTCTCACCTCAACAAAATCGTGCCATCATGCCTTCTCCATCACTGTAATCTGTATTCCCTTACACTATGAAGTCTTTATCCCTAACTAGCTAGTCATCTAATACAGCCTTAAACAAAGACAACATGTATAAAATTAGACATCTACACCCTGAGTATTAATGTGAAGATCAAGTGCCCAAAGCAACCTATCTCTTCTGTTGTTCCTTCATTTTGAAATGAACTGCAGAGACTTGGGTTAACATCTTGCTTAGCTCCAGAGTCCTTTTCTTCATGACACAGGTGTTCTTATAAGTGAATCCTAGCAATGGGTGTGTAAAAGGTTCATGTTTGGTAGCTGTCTCCCTCATCTGCCTCAGAATGAGTCACCAAACCTTCATAAAATGGAAGTTGATTTCAAAAGACATCAAGTTCTAGAAGTAGTGACAAAATAAATATTTTAATTTAGAATTCTTTTGAAAAATCGACCATTACTCCACATTAAGTTAGGAGGACATAAATCTAAATCAGACTGGGTACTTTATTTTGAATTCTCACAATTTTGTAGAAAACAGACATAATTATTTTTAAATTTTAACTTTTTTAGTTCATTCATTGGGGACTTTTATATTTTTAAAATTTTATTTAATAGATATTTTTTATTTACATTTAAATGTTATCCCCTTTCCTAGTTTCCCCTCCAAAAATTCCCTATCCCCTCCTCCTTCCCCCTGCTCCCCAACCCACCCCCTCCCATTCCTGGTCCTGGCATTTCCCTATAATGGTGTATAGAGCCTTCACAGGACCAAGGGCCTCTCCTCCCATTCATGACTGACTAGTCCATCCTCTGTTACTTACACAGCTAGAGCCACAAGTTCCACCATGTGTTTTCTTTGATTGGTGGTATAGTTCCACGGAGCTCTAGAAGAACTGGTTAGTTCATATTGATGTTCCTCCTATGGGACATCAGACCCCTTTTTGTACTCTAGCTGTTTTTAAGTATGTATGTGGAAAAATATTTCTTATTTTGCTCATTTTATTATTAGAGAATTGCTTTTTGATTTATTAAAGTCTTTGAAATATATCAACTCTATACCTTTCTTGTGTGTTTGAAATATATTTTTCTTAATGTGTTATTGGTTTTAAATATTTTATGTCTTATGATGTATAACAATTTTATAGTTTTATTTTATCAAGTCTATGTACATTTTTCTTTATGATTTTTCCCCATGGTGTTATTCTTAGAGAGGCATTTCCCATCCTTTGGTAGAGATTATTTATTTTTTCTCAAAGCACATTTAAGATTTTATTGGTAATTTTTAAGTGAGAAATTACACTAGTATATAATTGGGTTAGGCACCCAAGTTGTGTTTTGAAATTATTGCTGGTCTCTTTAGCATTATTTGTGAGCAAACACATTTCATTCCTCATATCTGAAGCACCTATCAATCTCTATTATGGGAAAAATTGAAAATAAGGAGTTAAGGTACACATGCATATATATAGACATTCATAAACACATGTATTTATACCTAGACATGCTCCTACACATGCATGCTCTGCACTTCATAATCTGTCCTCTTGTCAGATTTCTATTCTACATACCTATATGCCTTCATTATTTGTAGATACCATTAATGACCCTGCTTTGTTTGTTTACTCTTTCATCAATGGTGTGACGTGAAAAGGGAACCACAGAAAATGCTACCGCTCCAGGCACTGTGCCTCAACATAGGTCTTGATATGTGAGCATGAATCCAGTTCTAAGGAAATTGAACAAGAGGATTAAGATATTTCTAGGTTAGACGGGGTCAAAGATGATCACTGGCAGATTAATATTTGTGGAGAGCGATGAAACCAGAAACATGATTAGGCTGAGGCTCCAGTCTAAGACTCAGTTCTGGAATGAGCGTGGGCCAAGTATACTGGGGATCCTCCATTCTGACAGCCCACTAGGCTGCATACACCAGCAACATTTCCTCCTTTCCTAGAGATCCTATGCTGTCACTTTCCAGAATTATCATCATATTAACACGGGTTTAAGGGAAGTGTCATCCAAACTGACACTTTGAAAATAACGTTCCGTGATGACAAAAGTTGGAAGCTTGGAATGGCTTCAGAGAGATGCTCCAGGAGATCTGTGAGCATTCCAGTCTCATGAGGAATTACAAGTCAATCATGGCTCTCACCCAGCCATTTCCTTATACTGGAGAACTTTATCTGGCTTGACACCAGTCAAAGCTTCTAGACTTCCAAAAAGCTTTCCCTGATCAGTTTCTATGCTTTGTGAAAAAAAAAAAAAAATCAAATTTTCTAGAAACCTAAAGACAATGTCTGTCAGTCTATCTGACCATCAACACAAAAAGATACCAGCTGAGCCAAGTAATGTGATTTATGTGGCTGAAGGAGTTCAAGCTAATTATTCTCCACAGTTCACAGAAAGTGCACAAACCGAGTGCTGTTTTTGGCAAAATCTCAGCCGCTTTGCGATTTTCCTCTTATTGCTAATGTTTGCGGAGAATAAACAAGATCAGGAAAGCTGCATTACTGGCGCTAATATGCAAGAAAGAATGGCTTCTAATCCTCTTACCGTACAAAAATAAAATGTACCTTTCAAGACTAATTTTCCCTTCAAACAAGAGGCTGCAGTGCATGTCGCCTGAAGCACAAACTGTGTTAAGGTTTTATGGCCATACTCAACATGTCAGTGAGACTTAAACCTTCCTCCTGCCTGATGCTTAAATACTTGAACTTCACAATAGAAATGTTTTATAAAATGTAAATGGCATATGTTTACCAATTTATTTTCTGTTTATATCTATATATTTAGTTTTATTTTTGTTGATTCTTTGAGATTTTCATACACTTATGCATGTGTACAATATATTTTGATCAGAATCAACCCAACTTCTCTGTAATTCTCCAAAGTCTTTCTCCCAACTTCATGTAATTGCTCTTTCTCTTTCTTTCTTTTTAAATACTTGTTTTATGCTTTGAAAATTTCACACATGTATAGAACATATTTTGATCTTATTCTCTTTATTCCCTCCTTCTGACTCCCATGGAACCCATCAACTCACCCCCCCCCACTTTATTTCCTCTTCATTTTTACTGCTGTTATTAATATCACAAATAGTCCTGATGATGTGCTAATGAATATGAGGCCATCTCTGTGGGATCGGAAAGCTAACAATAGATACATCTTCAAAGAAAACTTACTCTCTATTCTCTAATGGCCATCAACTATCAGTAATTCCTCAGCAAGGGTAAGTGCTCTTGTACCCTTCCCTAGCCATGCTGGAATATGACATTGTGCAATGTCATTTCTGAAGCTTTTTTGGGATGTTGTAAAAAGACTCACTAAATTCAGTTCATCTGGATAAGAAAATCAGTATCTTGGAGTAAATAACATAGATCATTACCCCCAACCAAGAGCTGTATGGAAGGAAGATACCCCATGCATCTTCTGTTTAGAGAGGAATATGTTTCTTCCTTGGAAGCCACCAGAACGCTTCTCTTCACAGAAGTAAAAGCTAGTAAGGTGGATATCAGGAGATGACTAATAGTCATTCAGAAGAATAGGCAGACAGTCATCTTCTCATCACTGCTGTAGTAAATCACTGTGTTTCAGCCCTTCAACAACACATAGCTTGATGATTGGTAGGATATTTTGTTTGTTTGTTTGTTTTTCAATGAAAAAGTCTCTGGAAGCTTAGGAGACAGGATGGTCTTTCTTTGATATATTCATGATTTTACCTCCCACTTAAATTTTCTTGATTCAGCGGTTACATCTTCTTCTGATTCTCCTGCCATGGCTCCGATAGATTTACCAGATCAAATTTAAAGATCCTGAGTTAATCATGTCTATAGATTTCTCCCATTTGTGAGTATTGTATACATAGATTCTAGGCATTAGAGCAAGGATATTATTGTAGCCATTACTCAGTTTACAACAGAACAGTGTGGAAGATGAGGGATATGCAAACAACAATTTATAAGTCATGATTGTATGACATAGGATTGTGTAGACAGTAACATTTATGTCTTTACATTCAAATAATTAGTATTTAATTAAACTTAATTTCACCTGAAATTTATGCCCAAAAGACACATGTTATTACTATAAAATTTCTACACAAAACCTTAGTAACTGAAAGAAAAGTGCAATAACTATACAGTAAACCTTGCCTGTAGCATTAGACCCTTCTAGCTACCAGGCTATCCTATAGACAATAGGATAGCCTTAATTCATGTTAATCCAATTTTCATATTCATAAGTGGTTTTCCAAATATTTTCAGAACATCCAGATTATAAATAAATCTTTGTTTTAGATTCTCCAAAAGAACAAGAACAAATAAAAATAGGTCCTGCTTACTATTTTACAGCACAGTCCAAACTGTATTCAATGCATACAGTGTACCATACTTTAGGCATATTCAAGACTATGGGAACAGCGGAGTGGTGGTGGCACACGCCTTTAATTCCAGCACTTGGGAGGCAGAGGCAGGCAGATTTCTGAGGTCGAGGCCAGCCTGGTCTACAGAGTGAGTTCCAGGACAGCCAGGGATATACAGAGAAACCCTGTCTAGAAAACAAAAACAAAAACAAACATACAAAAAAACAAAACCAAAAAAACCCCAAGACTATGGGAACAATGAGACTACTCCTAGGCATTAGCCCTCTCCAAAGTCGTTCAAGCTGTGTCTCTTGTGTTCATGTATTAAAATTTTGAAAGTTAACACATTTCTTCATAAACCTTAATGTAATCAATTATATTGATTTCTTAAACCTAGCTTCAAATGAGCACAGAGGATATGCTCAAGTACAATTAACTACAGATGTTTAATTATATATTAATAGAATATCTCAAATTTAAAAGTGTAGAGTGTCTAAGGATCTAAAAGCTGAGCCCATTTAAGTATTGGCATGATGTCACAAGTGGAAAACTCCATACATGGTCATATAAAATGTCATAGAAAAGACAGAATTTCAGCAAGTGTACTTTTAAGCATTATTATAAATCTATATATAAAATCATAAATGCATATGAGGTAGAAGTCATTTTTTTATGAAACACAGTGTCCTATTCCCTAGACATGTTATCTGTGTCTAAAGTTTCAAAAATATAGTAATCTCTTCAGATTCCTAGCACTTTGGACAAGGGATATTCAACATTAGATTTAGGTACCTCAAAGAATTTCTGAAACATTCTATGACTAATGGAGCGGAGATTATCACTATAACAGAAACTTCCACGAGTACATTCAAAGGGTCAACAGTTCTGGTGTAACACAGCAGCTCATGGTGGTGATAGGCTATGAGTTCCGGTTGACATCTTTGATACCATGTTAAGGGTTAAGTGAGTTGTGTTTTGTTTTGTTTTGTTTCGTTTCCTTTTTGGTTTTTTCCCCTTCAATATCTGAAAATCAGTTTCCAGATAATGTGTTTTAAAATTGCTTTTGAAGAATGGAAAACCACTAGATATTGTCAAGCACTTAGGAAGATAGGTGCTATTTTAAGTAAAGTTCATGATTTGTGGCACTTGTCATAGAGAAAAGGGTCCTGAAGAGGCTACTATTGCACCAAGCAAAGTGGGAAAAGGGTCAGCACTATAGTTATTGCAGTAGAAATATAAAATAAAATCAGAATCTGGAAGAGCTTCTAATTATAAATGGAGGCAATGAAGGGGTCGAAGAGACCCCCTCAGGAAGTGTAGATCTATATGGTATGACAAGCATTAACCTTACTTTCAAGGCTCTCATAGAGGCCAGGTCCTCCAAATCCTGACTGTTTCACTGAGCAGCTTTCTTGCTTTTCTCAATCTGTTTCAGTCAGTAGATCCCCACCCCCTTCAAAGGCTTATTACATGTGGCAGCATTGTTTATATGTGTGCATTTAATAGATATTGGTTATACATTTCATGTCTTTAGATCTCTGCATACCCATAGCAGCACATCATTCCTTACTACAGCCCTACCTCATGCTTCTTCCATTTTCTAATTTCTCTGATTTACTCTGCAAGGTGTATATAAAGTTACTAACCTAATTTTCTCTTTGTATTATGTATTACTTTTATGATAATTTATGACTCTCAATAATTATTTATGAATATATGTGTCTTAGATGATAATTATCAGAGATGGGAGAGTGTTTGGTTTCTAAAATTGCTGGCATGAAGTATTGACCTCCCATGTTGTTATGAAGCAACAAAACTCCAAGCTTTGGGCTGATACCATTCTTAAATTGGCTGTCTACAGAAAGCATGAGGTCTTGAATACCATAGCTTAAAAGAGCCAACTCAGCATGGTCATTTTAAAAATTATGTTTTTAATTGAAATGTAATTATTTCAATTACTCCCTCTGTTTCCTCACTCTAACCTTTTCCAATTCCCCTCCATCCAGTCCACCCATACCCCCTTCTCAGGTTAATAGCCTCTGTTTATTTTATTATTGTTACTCACACACACACACACACACACACACACACACACACACACACACACACATTCAACCTGATCAGGCTATTTTTGTTGTTCATGCATATGTAGATTCAGGCATGACCATTCTGCTCTAGACAACCAATAAGGAATGTCACTCCTGGGGGAGGCTAATTCTCCTTCTCCCAGCAGTCAACTCTTTCCTGTAGGTTTTGTTTTTCCCTTCTGCATATTAAAATGTCCATTGATATTGTCATTGTTTATGCAGCTATTTCTAAAAGAGACATTTTCACCACAGGCTTCTTGGTATTCTTGATCTTAATTTTTTTCCAACCATTCTTACATAATATCCCTGAGCTACAAGTGCAGAAGCTATGATATAGATATATTCACTAGTGTTAGGCTTCCCACAATCCTTTGCTTTCTGCATTGAGTCAAGTTATGGTTTTATGTTATGATATCAATTTGCTGTAAAGAAAAGTTTCTTTGAGGTGTGATATTGATACTAAACAGTTTGTGTAAGAATAAGACTTAGAATTTAGAAAAGAATTTTGCTGGTCTAGCAAAGTGGGAGTAGTAGATTATTTTCTAATCCATGATCAAACTAGACCCATAATAGTGGCTAAGTTTCAAAACCATGGGTAATTTCCCCCAAAACCTAGGAGACTATAGGACTGGAAAAAACATACATCAACACAATTAAGGATTTATATGAAAAAAAAATAAATGTCAATATTAACTTAAGTGGCGAAAGCCTACAAACACTCATTTAAAATCAAAAGAACCAAGACAAGGCTTCACACTACACCCACTCTCATGCAATATAATGCTGGAAACACTAGCAGGTGCGGTAAGGCAAGAGAAGGGAATTAAATAAACACATGGGATTATATATATATATATATATATATATATATATATATATATATAT
>LR749946.1:66053-118553 GCA_902729485.2 Mus minutoides
AGCCCTATGCAGAAGGTATGGCACAAATTAAAAGAGTGTCTTTCCACTTCAATATCCAGATCAAAGATATGCCTTTTTACCTCAAAGATCTGGAATAGAAGTGGATTTCTCCACTTTAAATCAAGCAAAAACATCTCTCTCAAGTGTTCCCTACATTTCTGACTTACAGTTCATTCCACATGAAGTCAAAATGAAAATCAATATGAGTCATCATGACTACCAACAAACACACTGAGAAAGACTTTATACATTCCCATTTATAGGAGCATTGCAGACAACACAATGTCTTATATAAACTAACCAAGGACATGAAAGAACTTTATAATGAAAACTTCAAATCTCTGAAGAAAAAGACTGACAAAGACACTTAAAAATGGTAAGACATCCCTTCCATATCCAAACACCAAATTTAGACACTATTGCTGATACCAAGAAGTTCTTGCTGACAGGAGCCTGATATAGCTATCTCTTGAGTGTCTCTGCCAGAGCCTGCCAATACAGACACAGATGCATGCAGCCAACCATTGGACTGAGCACAGGGACCCCAATGGAAGGGTTAAGGAAAGGACTGAGGGAGCAGAAGGGGTTAGCAACCCTATAGGAAGAACTGCAATATCAACCAACCAGATCCCCCAAAGTTCCCAGGGACTAAACCACCAACTAAAGAGTACAAATGGGGGAACCCATGGCTCCAGCTTCATATGTAGCAGAGGATTGCCTTCCCTGGCATCAGTAGGAGGGGATGCCCTTGGTCCTGTGAAAGCTCGATGCCCCAGGGTAGGGGAATGCCAGGTCAGTGAGGTATGAGTGGGTGGGTGGGGGAGCACGCTCATAGAAGCTGAGGAGGTCCCTTAAGTAGGCACTAGATGTCCTATGCCATAGTGTCTGAGTTTAATGACTGATTATGGGACGGATCCCCCTGGTGGTGTAGTCTCTATGGTCCATCCATTCATCTTAGCTCTAAACTTTGTCTCTGTAACTCCTTTCATGGGTCTCGTACAGAAGTGGATGCTCATAATCATCTATAAGATGGAACACAGGGCCCACAATGGAGAAGCTAGAGATAGAACCCCAGGAGCTGAAGGGGTCTGCAACCCTAGAAGAGGATCAACAATATGAACTAACCAACACCCCCAGAACTCGTGTCTCTAGTTCCATATGTAGCAGAAGATGGCCTAGTCGGCCATCATTGGGAAGAGAGGCCCCTTGGTACTGCAATCTTTATATGCTCCAATACAGGGGAACGCCAGGGCCAAGAAGTGGGAGTGGGTGGACAGGGAACAGGGAGGGGGGAGGAGGAGGGGACTTTCGAAATAGCATTTGAAATGTAAATTAAGAAAATATCTAATAAAAAAATTGGAAAAAAAAAAAAAGAAGCGGAGGAGGTTTGGATAGGGGTTTTGTAGAGGGGAAATGGGGAAAGGAGACAACATTTGAAAAGTAAATAAATAAAATATCCAATAGAAAAAAAGAAAATAGAGTAACATTTTGTGTTTTTGGATTCATACAATTAATATTATGAAAATGACCATTCTACCAAAAACAACTTGCAGATTCAATGCAATTTCAGTAAAAACACCCACAATATTCTTCACAGTTATATATAAAAAAATCTGAAAGACCCCAAAACATAGTGGATACAATTATAACAAAAAGGATGAGTACTGGCCTGATTACTGGTCCAGACTTCAGGATCTATTATAGAGCTATAGTAACAAAAGCTGGCTCCAAAACAGTCATGCAGACTAATGAAAAAAAAAAAAAATAGAATATCTAAACTTGTAAAAATAAGCATCTTAAATTTTAAAAAGAGCCAAAAATCTATATGCCTACATAGACAGTATTAAAATTAGATCCCTTTTCTATCATTTTGAACAAAAAAATATGTGCAGGCTGACCAATGATCCTGTTTGAAAATTGAAAATAGAAAATAGAAGAAAAAGTAGGTAGTCCCTTATACGACATAGATGTAAACAAGGATTTTCATATATTTGATTACATTTGCCAGGAAAGTGAGGTCAACAATTGACAACTGGAAATTCATAAAATTCAAATTTTTCCATATGGCTGAATAAACAAGCAATGGGGTGGAGAAAAAAAATCATAGAATAGGAGAGAATTTACATCTCACAGAATACACATATAATTCAAAAGAAAACATATATATATATATATATATATATATATATATATATATGTATATATGTGTGTGTATACATACACATATATACATATAAATACATATACATATATACATATATATGTAATAAAAATAAAAGAAATAGCTAAAAATGTTCATCATCTTTAAATAAATGCAAATTTAAAGAATTTTGAGATTTCAGTTCACTCACCTCCATCACAGTGGCTAACATCAATACAACCCCTGATATCAGATGCTGGCAATGTTATGAAGAAAATGAAGAACCCGCATTTACTGTTGGTGGGAATGGAAATTTGTATAACCACTGTTGGAATCAGTATGTAGAACCCTCAAAAAAAGTATACCATTTGACCCAGGTGTATCACTCTTTGACCATATGACCAAAGAACTTGACATTCTACTCCCTAGATCCTTCCTCGACAATGTTCATTGCTATTCTACTAGCAATAATGAGGAAATGGAGTTAACCTAAATGTCTTCCAACTGACGAGTAAATAAGAAAAGGGTAGCACATATACACAATTCATTAATAATGATCTGTAAAAGAAATTGAGATCATGAAGTTTGCAAATAAAAGACCCTAGAATACATTATATTGACTGGTGTCTCCCAGATGCTGAAAGACAAAATGCTCTATGTCCTCTCTCATCTCTTGTTCCTTGATTAAAATTGTCAGATGTGAATATATAACATGGAGTCATAACAGAACCCAGGACAGTATAAAAAGACTATAATTTGAGAGGGTGTGGGAGGGAAATTGTAGCATATAGGTGACATGAAGGGAGGAACTGAGAAACAGAGATGACACTCCATCAGAAGAGAAAAGTGGAATGTCTATACTAAAGGAGGAGGGAGATACAAGTAAAACCGAGGTTCTTTCATAAAGTTTCAAGGAATCATACTATTTTGTATTTACAATATAAAATTATATATATATATATATATATATATATATATATATGTGTGTGTGTGTGTGTGTGTGTAATATAATATTATAAATAATATATTTATATTATAATATACATTATATTATATAATATAAAATTATATGTATATATATGTATATATACACACACATATATATATACACACTACATATATACGTGCACACACATATATAAATTTCTTACTAATTATATCTTATAGAAAATTAAGCCACCTCTTCTGATAATGTTCCTGTCAAGAATCGTAAACTAACAAGTACAAGACACAAAAAAGTTTGGTTAGAGTAGTGTCCGTGACATCCAAAACAAAGCAGATTGTCAATACATGTAGCTCTTTTTGTTTGTCAGAGGTTCGGGTTGGGCCCCAATTACTGAAAACATGACATATTTAGGACATAAGACTTGGATAATTAGACCTGGATCTGACCCTAAAGCCTCTTCCCTGCAGTCTAGCTTCAAATTGTTCCAGAAAATTCTATGCAAGCTGCCAAGGGAGGGAACCAATTAAACAGTCCTAGCCAGCATGGATTTTGAGATTTAAGATTTAATTCATTCTACTTTTCCCATTACAGTAGAAGAGTTTGCACAGCATCAAGAGTTTGCTTAATTCCTACAACTTCTCTTAATCCAATATACAGCATTGCTCTTCCTTCCTCCCTCCCCTTCCCTTTCCTCAGCTTACTTCCATTCCCCTTCTCTCCCCTCCCTTCTTCCCTCCCTCCTTCCCTTCACCCATCCCTCCAGCCCTTCATCCACCCATCCCTCTTTCCTTCTCTCTGTCCTTCCCTTTTTTCCCTTTCTTTGTTTCTCCATCTCTCCTTTCCTTCCTTTCTCTTTCTTTTTCCCTTGAACTTTGAATTGTGTAGCCCCATCTGGTCTAGGACCTGAAACTTACAGATCTAGCTTGAATTCATGGTAAGCTTCCTAACTCTGTCCCCTGAGGGATGAGATCACAGCTTTCCATAGTATCTTAAAGATTTATTTCTTTATTATTTTGGTATGTGAGTGTGTACCTCTGTGTTTGTGTGTGTGTGTGTTTGATGTGTTTAATAATCTCCAAAAGTGAACTAGGTACGTGTCATATCTCATGGAGCATGACTAAAAATCAACTATAAGTTGCCTGACATGCATGCTGGAGAACACTAGAGAGCCATAATGCATTGGTTTACAATTACTGTTTATTATTATGAATCATTTAGTTAGATTGATTGATGTATTGATTGATTGATTGACTGATTGAATGATTGTTCTCTTAACAGGGCCATTTAGACTATGTGCCAATCCCTAGAACAATGTCTGATCCATGGTTTGCTTAACAAATGCATGGACTTTAAGAATAGTATTCAAATTCCATCAGTCACTGAGCCCAGTGTTAAAGGGGCCTGGGGAATATGACTCACCCTGACAGGGTTTGAGGTTCATTCTTTTGGCACTGCTCTTTCCTATTCCAGCTATGTCTTTTCATGCTTTTATTATTCATAATAACTTTCTCATAATACATGGTACTTATGAAATGGAGAGATAACAGCAGTACAGCATATTTATCCTGAGCCAAACAGTAATTTCAGTAGCTATAAAATTTATGTGCACGTTTCATAGAAAAGCAAGAGCTATGTAGTCCCATCTTACAGATTTGGAATGGCGATGGCTGCTCCAATAGCCCCAATATCTTGCAGTCTTCATTGTTGCTCCTTGTCTTTTACTCTCTGTGCCCCACATTTTTCTGCTTATTTCTGTTTTCTTTCTTCAGTTTGAATTTCCTTTCATCCTTGGAAGCTGCATGTGTACACCCCACACACTTTCTGAACAGAGGCAGCTGTCGTCTGCACAGTAGCATTGTATCCTTCTGTGTCTGCACCACATTGTTATTAAAAACACCCATTCATTTCCTAATCCCTAAATCAGTAATTTCTCCTCCAAGCTCAAAGCAAATGTAAATATTTGGAAATAATTTGAAAGGTTTTTTTTTTTTTTTTTTTTTTTTTTTTTTTTTTCCTTTTTGGCAGTGCTTTCATCTAGGCTTTTAATATTGCCTGTAACATTTCCCCACAATCTTTACAAAATGGGAGTCTGTAAAGACAGGGGCATTTGGTGTGTTGTCTGGGAACCTTCAACCTCAATCTTGCTCAAGACATTTGGAGTCTAACTGAGGCTGTATGTTTCTTCTGCTTTCCTTTGGTCTTTTTGTTTGTACAAGGAATTTGGTGACGTACCAGGAAGTGTGTTTACTTTATGATATAAACCAGTGAAACGCAAGCATCCCGAATACTCTTTTACATTTCACTGGTTTAGAAAAACGTAAAATTTTTTATATTCAAACTTAAATAGGGTAGAAAATGCTCACATCATGTGATAAAATTAGAAATAGCAATTTCTCTATTTCCCTAGAGCTTTCACACCCCCCCACACACACATACACACACACACACCACATACACACACACACCACATACACAAACACACATTTTACAAGGGATGAGGTCATCTAGTCATTTCTTCATGTTTCTAGGGACTCTGTTCTATGCTCTTCTGTTCCCTGCTTAAGATGCCCAAGAAGCAAGGTACATACTGTGTGAATAAACTCTTTAGGGAGATATGATTGATCCTGCTTTAAAGTGTTTATTGTTGTCCTCTTGAAGATTCCCTGTGATGTATCAAAAGGCCAAAAAAGAAATAGTAAAATGACATCCTAGGATGTGAGCTCTTTCAACGCATCCTTCTATTTATTTCTGCTACTTTTCCTGTCTATCAAGTAAAGCGCCAAGTACTAGGTTCCTCTGGATGTCCCAGATCTCTCACAATACATCTGAACCATATTCTTGGCCTTTTAATCTCTGTGAGGAAATACCCACATGGTATTTTATGAAAAAAAAAAAAAAAAAAAAAAAAAAAACTGCTACCAAACTAAGCCTAAGATTGGAATTAAAATAAAACAATATAGTCAACAAATTCGGTGTTTAGATATTAACATTGTAATCTAGACTTGAATATAAAAACTGTATTTTGTGGAGTGTGAAGAGACAGTGGCTACGAGATCATTCTACTCTCGCAGAGGACTGGAGTTATGTTACTAGCACCCACTTAGGCAACTCACAGTAATCTCTAGTTATATCTCCAGGCTCTCTGACACCTTATTCTGGACTCTTCAAACACCTTCACACACATACACATACTCACACACAGACATGGATACCTACACATAACATTTATTAAAAATATAAAATAATATAATTTAGAATAGCATAATAGAATCAACTGCCCTTTAATGCAATCAAATTAATCTCTAGATCAACATATAACTATTGTGTTGAATGTAAAGATTATTTTGTGTAGGTTGTAATATGTCTGATTACTATCATATGTGGTCACATTTTTGCTACTGTTATTTTAAAGAAAGTTTCCCCATGGCCAGTCAATATTTAATAGGAATCTTTTACAATAAAAGCCTAAACTAGGTATCAGCAGAATGCTACACTATCCATCTAGGCTAACAGTAAAAACATTTTCCCAAAGAAAACATTCTGTGTAGTATTTACCATTTATATAGAAAATGTCCATCTTGAAGCTAATTTTAATCAGTCTTCTAGATGCTATTTTCCTTTACCAGCACTTAAAATTTCCAAAACCTTACAGCACGGGTCATTGCTGTTCTGTTTAGGAATTTTACCCCTGTGCCCATATCTTCAAGGGTTTTCCCCACTTTCTCCTCTATAAATTTCAGTGTCTCTGGTTTTATGATGTGGAGGTCTTTGATCCACTTAGACTTGAGATTTGTACAAGGAGATAGGAATGGATCAATTCACAGTCTTCTACATGTTGACCACCAGTTGTGCCAGGACCATTTGCTGAAAATGCTGTTTTTTTTTTTTCCACTGGATGGTTTTAGCTCCCTTGTCAAAGATAAGGTGACCAAAGCTGTGTGGGTTCATGTCTGGGTCTTCAATTCTATTCCATTGGTCTACCTGTCTGTTGATGTACCAGTACCATGCAGTTTTTTTTTATCACAATTGCTCTGTAGTACAGCTTGAGGTCAGGCATGGTGATTCCACCAGAGGTTCTTTTATTGTTGAGGATAGTTTTGGCTATACTAGGTATTTTGTTATTCCAGATAAATTTGCAAATTGCCCTTTTTTATCTCAGTGAAGAATTGAGTTGGAATTTTGATGGGGATTGCATTGAATCTGTAGATAGCTTTTGGCAGGATAGCCATTTTGACTATATTAATCCTGCCAATCCATGAGCATGGGAGATCTTTCCATCTTCTGAGGTCTTCTTAAATTTCTTTCTTCAGAGACTTGAAGTTTAAATGGGAACTTATAAAATTGCAAAGCTTCTGTAGAGCAAAAGACACTGTCAATAAGACCAAAAGGCCACCAACGGATTGGGAAAAAATTTTTACCAATCCTAAATTGGATAGGAGGCTAATATCCAATACTTTAAAAGAGCTCAAGAAGCTGAACTCCAGAAATTCAAATAACCCATTAAAAATGGGGTACAGAGCTAAACAAAGAATTCTCAACTGAAGAATGCCAAAGGGCTGAGAAGCACTTGAAAAAAATGTTCAACACCCTTAATCATCAGAGAAATGCAAATCAAAACAACCCTGAGATTCCACCTCACACCAGTCAGAATGACTAAGATCAAAAATTCAGGTGACAACAGATGCTGGTGAGGATGTGGAGAAAGTGGAACACTCCTTCATTGCTGGTGGGATTGCAAGCTGGTACAACCACTCTGGAAATCAGTCTGGTGGTTCCTCAGAAAACTGGACATAGTACTACCAGAAGATCCAGCAATACCTCTCCTGGGCATATACCCAGAAGATATTCCAACTGGTAACAAAGACACATGCTCCACTATGTTCATAGCAGCCTTATTTATAATAGCCAGAAGCTGGAAATAACCCAGATGTCTCTCAACAGAGGAATGGATACAGAAAATGTGGTACATGTAAACAATGGAGTACTGCTCAGCTATTAAAAACAATGAATTTATGAAATTCTTGAGCAAATGGATGTATCTGAAGGATATCATCCTGAGTGAGGTAACCCAATAACAAAAGAAGTCACTTGATATGCACTCACTGATAAGTGGATATTAGCCCAGAAAGCTAGAATACCCAAGATACAATTTCCAAAACACAAGAAAATCAAGAAAGACCAATGCGTGGATACTTTATTCCTCCATAGAATAGGGAATAAAATATACATGGAAGGAGTTCCAGAGACAAAGTTTGGAGCTAAGATGAAAGGATGTACCATCTAGAGAATGCCCCACCCGGGTGGTCAAACACGTAATCAGCCACCAAATGCAGACACTACTGCCTATGCCAGCAGGATATTTCTGAAAGGACCCTGATATAGCTGTCTCCTGTGAGGCTTTGACAGTCCCTGACAAATACAGAAGTGGATGCTCACAGTCATCTATAGGGCAGAACACAGGGTCCCCAATGTAAGAACCAGAGAGAGTACCCAAGAGCTGTAGGGGTCTGCAACCCTATAGATGGAATAACAATATGAACTAATCAGAACCCCCAGAGCTCATGTCTCTAGCTGCATATGTATTAGAAGATGGCCTAGCCGGCCATTATTGGGAAGAAAGGCCCTTGGTCTAGCAATCTTTTATGTCCCAGTACAGGGGAATGCCAGGGCCAAGAAGTGGGAGTGGGTGGGTAGGGGAGCAGGGTCGGGAGGAGGGTATAGGGGACTTATGGGATAGCACTTGAAATGTAAATAAAGGAAATATCTAGTAAAAAATATGAAAAAATTCCAAAACCTTCTGTATTTCTTCTATTTTCAATGATGACCTCTGTCATTGGCACCATGAGGGGAAATATAAGTACCCCTCCCATGTTTGTTTGTTTGTTTGTTTGTTTTATGTGTGTGTGTTTTGAAACAAAGGTTTCCAATGCCTTCCTTGAGCCAGCATCTGTTCCAATAGTTCCAATAGATCACCTCACTTATTAACCTCCCTGATTAATTCTGCTATATTCCTTTGCCACAGGTATATTTAGTGTTAAGAGAAAAGCAGCTTTATAAAGCAAAGTGGTCAAGGCTTATACATTATAAGAATAAGGTTTTGACTTGGGCAATTAAACTTCATAGACACACATAAAGAATATGTGTAAGTCTGAAAATTCTTCATACCATGGTTTAGTCAGGCAGAAGGGTTTAAGGCAGGAAAGAAGCCTGCATTTCTACCACTTTCTCATGTGTGTATGCCTCTGTGTGTGTGTGTGTGTGTGTGTGTGTGTGTGTGTGTGTGTGTGTGTGTGTAGGTGCACAGGCACCTGTGTTCACATGCTGCCTATGTGCACGTAGAGACCAGAAATCAACCCTTGGTATTCTTCATCAGGTTCAGTCCACCTTGTCTTTGAGACAGGCTAAGTTATAGGCCTCTACCTTACTAAAGAATTTAGCCTAAACAGTGAGTCAAGGAGGCCTACCTGTCTCTGATTATGTAATACTGAGGTTACAAATGTGTCACTACACCCATTGCTTTTTGATGTTGTTATTGTTGCATGTGTGTGTTCTTTATCTTGTATTTTATTTTATAATTATTTCTAAGATTTTGAGATTATTACTTAATTATATTATTCTCCCTTCCTTTTCTATTATCTAAACCCTCCCATAAACCTCTCCTTGTTTTCTTTAAAATTCATGATCCCTTTTTGACTAATTGTTTTAACATGTGTATATGTACATGAATATACATATAAAGCCCTAAATGCAACGTGCTCTGTCTATATAATGTTACCTATATGTATGGTTTCCAGGATCATCTTTTAGTATTAGTATTCTCCTTCCTGGGAAAAACTACTTTTTCTGCTCATTGTATTCAGTAGCGGCCTGTAGTTCTTCATGCAGGGTTGATTCCTTATGGTGTTTTCCCCATCCACTTTAGTATTCCTGTTGTTCTCATTCAGCCCATGACTGGGCAGTCATGCTGGCAAGAGTTTAGGGGTTTACCTTCTTTACTAATCCAACATAATCCTTTACTGAATTCTAAATATTTATCCTTATAACCACAGTTATATATAGTCCTCACCTATTGTCAAGAAAACTTCTCTTCACAAAATGGAGAAACAAACAACCTATCAAGATACAGTGTTGTGGAGTCTATTCCCAGTAGATCCATCTACAAGACAACTCCTGCATCTAAGGCTCAGGGAACTTTGACAAAGAGGAAAAGAAGGATTATAAGAGCCACAGGATTAGGAAGTTTGCTGTGATACTGTAAGGAATGTCACAAATTGTATCCAGCTTTTTTTTTTTTTTTAAATGTAGGTTCTTGACTTCAAAGACAAGTCCTCATGCTTATACTGTCTCCCAGGCAATCCTTCCTTCTTTGCTTTTCTTTCATATTTTTTTGATGTTTGTTCTTTGTGGCAATGAATAACTCTGTAGCCTTGGACTGCCTAGAAGCCCTAGTATAGTCAGGATAACTTTGACCTAGTGGCAATCTCCTTGTCTTAGCTCCCTCAATGTCTAGTACTATAAGCTTAGCAGTTTCTATTTTCGATACACATATTTTATTACTAAAGGTATATTATGAGTCAGTGATTTTATTATTGTAAAGATATATTTCTCTTGCTACTCAAAAGGCAGGAGACAATCCCATAAACATAAATATATACAGGGAGGGAATTACACCCAGAAAGCAGTCTGTTTGATTCAAGGGCAAGACATTGTTCTCTAAATTTCCCTGGCTCTCCTAGACATTTTTCTACCAATTACTTCCCAAGAACAGAGCAGCAGGATGGTAAGCAGTCAGGAATGGTGATTTTGTGAAGGACACACTGGTTCTCAGCTCTGTTCTGCAGACACAAGCAGATCCTTTCACCTTGCCCATCCTGCCTGCTCATCTGTGAAGCAGAAATAATTTCAGTGACCCAAACTCCTGGGGTTGAGAAATGCATTGGTTAGATATCATTTGCAGATTGCTCTGGAAATGTTAAAGACAAAGAGTTTTTAAGACTGCAGTATGGAGTAATAAAAAGACATAAAACCAAGATGCGGAACAGACCATTCTTTGGAGTCTTTGCATAAAAGGCAAGAGCCAAAGAGTTTTAAAAAACTAAACTCTGAGCCGAGCGTGGTGGTGCATGCCTTTAATCCCAGCACTTGAGAGGCAGAGGCAGGCAGATTTCTGAGTTCGAGGCCAGCCTGGTCTACAAAGTGAGTTCCAGGACAGACAGGGCTATAAAGAGAAACCCTGTCTCGAAAAACCAAACCAAACCAAACCAAACCAAACCAAACCAAACCAAACCAAACCAAAACAAAACAAAACAAAACAAAACAAAACAAAACAAAACAAAAATTCTGGAGTGTCAATAGTGAGGTCTAAGAGGGAGGAAAAGCTACAAATCACTCCTGAAAGGAGAGAGGACACTTGAGCTGTGCTATCCAAATGAGACAGGAAGACTGGTTCTGGACAGAAGAGTCCTCCAAGCCTCTCAGTTTCCATTCAGTTTTCCTAAGTGCCTTGTGTTTTCAGCAAACTTCAGCTCAGAAAAAAGATGTAGTGCAGACTGTCCATCTCCACTAGAAATGCTGTCTCCAAAGGTGACGTGTCTATGCTCATCTCTACTGTCATTTCTTCTCCCTTGCCTATCTACCAAGCACTGAAGGTGAAAAGCTAGGAATAACAGATGAGCACAGATATTAGATTCTAAATCTTCTGTTTAATAACTCAGAGATAAACTGACATGTGCACTTGAAGCACAGGATCCAAGTCAATGATGGTGGATGTGGCTCAGGGATATTTTCCATCCACTTCCCCTACCACCCATCCTTTACATCATCCTTCTTTTCAAGGGTTGAGACCAGATTGCCTTTTAGTCTTCTGTGTTCTTTCATTCATAAGGATTTATCCACATGCCTGAATCTCCTCGGGACTACTATATTGAGGATTCTCTTCCTCATGTCAGAGTGTCCCAGGAGTGAATGCTTTCATACTTCCACCTTGTAGTTTGCCTCTCATTAAAAGTTACTGTTTCTCTATTTTATTTTGTTTGTCTAGAGTGTGTCAACCCTAAGTCTAGTTACTACATATACTCAAGCTTTGAATAAATGCTTAAGACTTAGAGAGAAAAAGAGAAACCAGGAAATTCAAAGAACAATCATCTAAATGGAATAGAGAAGAGAAAGAGCTCCTGAACCAAGATGTTGGTGGACAAAGATAACAGCAGTTTTAAGCAATATGACCTAAGTGCCATACTGCTGAATTTCCCAGGACTCCCTTTTGCCTTCTGTGTGCATTTAAAATGTACCAAACCTTGATTTATCTTCTGCATTTAGATGCCATAGAAAGCCTGTGGTTTTCAGCATATGTATTAGCAAGGACCGAGTGGCAGTTAAAAACTCCCACATGTCAGTAAGTTTTCCAAAAAGGCCATGTGTGATGCTAGGACATCCATCCCTGTTATTCTGTAATGGAATAATCCCCATGGCTCAAAGCAGTAAGAAAAAGGCCACCTCTTAAGTATTTCTGGAGCCTGAGATAGAATCTTATTATTATGGACCCATCTGTGATAAGGAGACACTCAAATCTTTGCTGAAGCAGGGTTGAAGTCACAGAAAACAAGTGGAAACAGCAGGGTTAAATAAGACCATGGGAGTCTGGAGATAATGATAGTTCTGTTTTCAAAGGAAAATCATTTGTTATACTAAGAATAAAAAAAGATCTCAAACTGAATTTAAAGAAATGATAATCAGGAGAGCCAGTGCCAAAATGACAGACACACTTGGGTCTTTCTGGGAAGAGTTTAAATAACTCACCATAAAAAGTACTTCTGCAAGTAATTACAAGTGCACATAAACCAATGAATGAACAGGAAGCTTCGACTTGGGTGCTAAATGAAAGAATGCATAAAGCCAGAAAGCCACTCCAAGTAAAATAACATATGGGAGAAGAGGGCAGCTCCAGTCATGCTTAGATAGATGATCATAAATAGAATGTGTCTCCGAAGACATGCCTCATAAGAGTGGCTAAAAGATTTTGTGTAAAGAGAAAGGGAAAGAGGAAGAATGAGCAAGAACTATTAAGCAAAAATGTGAGTAACTACACTGGGCTTCCTTCACCACCCTGACTGTTTACCTTGATAGGAGAAACCACAGTCTGACCACCGTGAGGCAGCTGTTCTACAAGCAGAGACATTTTTAAAAGTCATGCTATTCAGGGACAATGCAAGGATGTAAGTTTTGAGACTTTCTATAATTCACTGACCTTCAAAGTACTAATAGAATATGGTAGATTACACACACAACTTTATATGTTCATGTGTTTTATTCATTCGTAGGTTATATATATATATATATATATATATATATATATATATATATATATATTAACCATAAAGAAAACACGTATTTAATAAAAGCTGAATTCTAAAAATGTTTACCTAATTGACCAATGGACAGATAACAGAAACCCCAAAACAATGACTACAGTAAACAGAGAGAACAAAAATTATGAGGAATGCAAATACTCTAATAGAATCATTTGTATGAATTAGAAAAGACCCCATATGCGTCTCTGAAAAGAATCTTCAAATCCTGACACAAATGTGAAAAAGATTGAGTAAACCTATATCCTGAGAACGCCAACCAAATGAAGACCATCTGATGCTAACAACGATCACTTGTTTATACTAAGTGGTGTCGAATGAAAGTATCACATGAAGTACACTGTGCATAAAGACATTTCTAGGGGCAGAAAAGAGCATTGTATAAAGAAAATGGAGTGACTATTCCAGGAAAACATAGCAAAATACAAATACAAGTTGCTTGTACCAAATACCAAAGTTATAAACTTAGAGAACTAGGGAAGATTATAGATTTACAGTTACAGTTGGAGACCTGAAGACCATTCTCTCAGCCACTGGTAATAGAGATCCCCAGCACTTAATGACAGACAGTAACAGCAGATGAACTGAGCAGAGATTCACTGAGAACCACAAACACCAACAGTAAGTAGACTCTACCTCTGTTCTGAATGTCCATGGAGTACACATGCTGATACTTCAAATTCTTGATTGAGATATCAATTTATCTTGCTGTGCACCAAGAAACTTATTTTGTTTTGTTAATCTTGTTGCAGTCACTTTTTCAAACTGAAATCACAGGTAGAAGAGTCATATGAAATGAACCGAAGCAGTTGTCACAGAGCCTGCAAGGGTCTAACTAGGATTTCTGCATGCATACTGTGTTTGTTTAACTTGGGGGTTTTGTGGGTCTCTTGGCAATGGGAGTGTGGGTGTCTATGTCTGTCTATCTGTCTACTCAAGAGACCTTTTCCTCCTATTGGGTTGCCTCATACAGCCTTGGTATGAGGGTTTTGCCTAGTCTTGTTGAATTATGTTATGGTATGTTTGTTTATATCTAAAGAGGTGGGCTTTTTTCTTAAGGGCAGCAGAGGAATGATGGACCTGTGGAAAAGGGGTTGATGGAAGAAGTGGAGAGAATGTGGCTGTCATAGGGATGTACTACATGAGAGAAGAATAAATTAGAGAGAGAGAGAGAGAGAGAGAGAGAGAGAGAGAGAGAGAGAGAGAGAAAGTTCTCATAGTACCAAGTGGTTCCCAAAACCTCTTAGTATAAACAAGTGATAGTTGCTAGCATCAGACCCATCCATGAAGAGCTAGAAGTGACTTCCTAACAGTCTAGCCAGGCCTTGGATCTAGAGAGGAGACATTAGACACATCATCTCTTGGCAACAGTTCTACTCCTGTGTCGGTCAGCATGCCTCACTCCTGTACTTCTTTCCCCACCTGCCTCTAGTCCATTTGTGCACGTGTCACTGCAGGGATAAGACTTGTTCTCCCTGTTCCCTGCCCCCTTTTTCCTTCCATCCTTTCACAGAGGAGATCTCTGATTGCTCCTCTCCCAATAAGCCTTGCAAGTGAGCCCTGCTGCATGGTGTGATTTATTTGGGACTGTGCTTATTTCTAGCTATAGTCTTTGAGCTAGGATGTTCAATCTCTGATCCAAGTTCTGTTTTCAGGATCATTTCCTACTGCTTTCCAATGTTAACGCCTTTTGAGCAACTACCCCAATTAAAGAAGAAAACCCACGCAGAGCTGATCTGTGTCCCATTCTTTTTTTGTGCACTTCTCTGCTAATTTCATTAAAATGTAATATCTGCATGTGTACCACAGACTTTTCACATTCTAGGGAATGGGTGTGAAAATTAGGCAAAGCCAAAAGAATAACGCAGAGGTTTCTAGGTTTATAGTCCCCAATATCCTCAAGAATTAGGATTCTAGATAAGAAAGAAAAGACTATGTGGTAGAATAGGTAAAAGAAATCATTGATTCCCATTTGACATGAAAATATAATATTTTACTCATAGTTTAAAAGTAATTTTATAGGATATATATGATATATATTTTTTTGTAAACCAAGGGTTAAAGAGTTAAAATTTATAGTCCACATGAAGGTTTTTGTTTGTTTGGAGGACTGGTTGGTTTGCTTTTGGTTTTTGACTTTAGTTTCACTTTCCACAGCATCTTGGCTTAGACAACATTCTGTCAATGACAATTCTGCAATTTAAATTGAGGAATGTTGATACCCATTTGGAAATGTTCTTGCTTATCAGATAATGAAATACTACAATGTAAAATTTCCTCCTAATGGGGAGAGGATGATGGTGGTGCTGATGCTGCCAGTGACTGTGGTAGTATTAATGGTGATGATGATGTTAATGGTGGTAGTGATGAAGATGAAGAAAATAATCTATACATACTTTTGTATTTCCTGTTAGGAGAAATGTTGGAATTGTGGATTTAGTGATAGTATTCCATAGACAAGGGATTCATGCTGTATTAGATTATTTTCTGTCACCCTTTTGATGTTCACATTTTACATGCTTTGCTAAAATTCTTGTTTTATTTTTCTGACTCTCTTTGTAGAATTTGCAAATTAACCAAGTTTAAATAAAAGCAAACACAACAGGCACAGAACAAAAACAAACAAGCTGACCTAGGTATTCCCTACAGGCTTCTGTGTGTTTTGGGGAAATTGGTCTTGGAATGACCCTAGCTCCTGTTCTGTAAACATTTCCTCTTTGTTGACACACACGGGCATCTTCTGTGTGTTTCCAATAGCTTCACATTCAAATTAGGATCCAGTAGCTCTTATCAGCCCCCCAAATCCTCTACTTCTCCAACCCCAAACAAAAGTCTGCATTAGGAAAATTAAAATGAGAGGTACTATTCTTTTCCACAAACAAGAGAGTTCTTGAAGATGATTTTAATAACCATTTTTACTACATCTACAGTCATTTTTCTATTTGGATATCTCCTCTTTGAATGTAAAATTAGTCAACACTTGGACAATACATTTTGAAAGCAGTGTCACAGAAAAGTGTGAAGGTTTCCCTAGTCACACAAATCTCGGATGCAGAGCCAAGGTGGAACAGTGTGCTCTTGGTTATGGGTATTCATGGATTAATCTAATGGATGTTCTAGACAGGTACTGGTGGCAAGGTGAGGATCTTATAGATGACTCCAGAATAAGTGCCTAGAGTATCTTACAATTCTCTTACTCATTCTGCTTTAAAATTGCCACAGTGACACTCATACATCCAAAGAAGTTTAACAACTTTAAGATAAAAATTGGATTCATTACTCATGAATTGTATGAACTGAGAAGAATGTGGAGCTTTTGGATGGAGAGTCAGGATTTACTCAAATGATCTTAGTGAGATCTTCTGTCCTTCCATCTATACCTGTTAGTCATGTCCAAAGTGGGGCAATGTCTCTACCTGGGTTTCCCAAGTATGATTATGAACATTGTTTTTGAAATGAGTGTTGATGAAGAAAGAGTTAAGGGTTTCCAAGTGACAGAAATGGAATAGCAACAGTTGCTGTTAGTCTGGGAGCTATTGATGGAATGGTCAGCTTGTTGAGCAAGGTAGCTGAAAATGTCCAGCAGGTGGAAGCATGAGAGGGACCACTGCTCAACAGCACCTCGGGAGATTGCTCAGTCACAAAACAAAACTTATTGGGTGGGAACTTCTTATGCTGATGTCCTATTTCTCAGCATTGCTGGAGGAGAAATTGTGATTCCTCTGTGTGTGTGTGTGTGTGTGTGTGTGTCTGTGTGTGTGTGTGTCTGTGTGTGTCTCTCTCTGTGTGTGTGTGTGTGTGTGTGTGTGTGTGTGTGTTGAATTTGGGAGAGGAGGTCAGAATCCTGCCAACCCAATGTAAATGCTGAGTGAATTGAGCCAAGACAGGATTGGCTTACCCACATTTTCTTACCATGGTGTGAGTGCTATACTTGCTATTTGTGTTAAAATGATCTAGTGGTTGTTTCTCTCTCTCTCCCTCTCTCTCTCTCTCTCTCTCTCTCTCTCTCTCTCTCTCTCTGGTTTTAAGGTATTTATTGTAAAAAGGCAGAGTGAGGGAGAAGTGTATAGAAGTTGAGGGCAGTCATGACCACGTGAAAAGAGGGGAGAGGGGAAGGCAGAGAGGGGAGAGCAAGGAATCAAGAGAATAAGAGGTAAGAGAGCAAGGGCTAGTGTTTTTCTTTTATGGAAATGGATGAGTTTTAGTACAATCCTGTGGTGGAAATAACATCAGCAAAACTTTTAAGTTGACAATTACTTTCATTTTTTGTTGCTGTTGTTGATCATTGGGTATTTTAGGAAGAAGAATGAATGGAAGTACATAAAGAAAATTAACAACATTGAAGAGAGGGCACAACATTAGCAGAATGGGGAAGAGATAACACTGGTGTTTGTGCACTTGGTCCTAATTCTCCCTCTGTGCGAATGGTAACTCTGGGAAGGCCACATACTAACAACTGACAATCATGAAAACATCCACTGAAAATGAGAAGATTATATCAAATTAAACTGAGATAATCACCCTAAATAGCAAACAGAAAATACTTTGTCTCTGGATTTTCAAGTGGTTCTCAGAGCTAGGGTGATATTAAAGACAGTGTTGACATGGCACACATATGTATCTAATATGCCCCATTCCTCACGTCCAACTAATTATGTTTGTGACCAGCACAGAAGACTCTTCTAGTGGTCTATAAGTCTATCTATTGCTGAGACTTGTCAGTTATTAGAACCATAACATTTTCTTTCTTCTTTGTTTTTGCATATCCCCTAGCCAAATGGCAAGCCTCTTCCAAATACTTTTAAAATCCCTATGCATGTGTAAAGGATTGCCGAGCGTTTGTGCTCCTATTCCACTACTCTGGACTCTTGAAGGAACCTGGTCCATGATTTACAATGCTGTTACTCCAGAGTGATGCCCACGGCAAAAAAGAATTGTCTTGTAGGCAAGCTCATTCATTGTAGATTATTTACTGCTTCCCAGGGCAGCATTTCTCCTACAATCTCCACACTAAATCAGGTACCAGAGCCTGTTGATTCTTCTCACTGTTCTTCTTACTGTCTTTCTTACAGCTCGTCTCTCCGTGGCAAGGTCTTGACACCAGCCCTCATTCTATCCATCCTGGACAGCTAACCACAGCCCCACATCTATCTCAATAACTCTCCCAACACCTCTCCACACTGTGCCCAGAGTGATTAAATTTGTTCCTAAGTTGGAAATAATGTCCTTCAGAATCTGTTTGGGTAAAATATCTCAGGGCTCCCATGGCCTTTGGAATACAATATAAATCCCTGGCAAACATAGACATGGTTCTAGATTAATAATATTAAGAGCTGTGGATATTGCTCAGTGGTAAAGCATTTTTCTAGCATATGCAAGAGTTAGTACTCAATATCATCAGCATTTAAAGTACTAGTAGTAGTAGAAAATATATAAATTTATAAAGTGCCAGTTTTTTGTTCCTTAAATACACTAATATTCATGAAAGTTTAAATATCTTCATTTCTCTGACGCAGTCCCCAGATCAAAATGATACATAGTTTCCTATAATCAAGGATCCTATAGTTTGGGAGCTAAAGTTCAAATCCAGTTCCAGTAAGTTCAGTAGGTGTTTTAACTTGACTAACATTTTACCTCTCTGTGTCTAAAGAAGAGCTCTACCTTCCTCTAAAGCCTCATAGCCCTAGAGGTGTTGGGAGAGTTATTGAGATAGATGTGGGGCTGAGAGTAGCTGTTCAGGATGGATGGAATCAGGGCTGGTGTAAAGACCTTGCCATGGAGAGACATAGTCTCCAGACGTAGGCAGTTTTTGTATTTTTCTTTTCTAGAGCACATTTCTACTGCTCATTTCAAAAGCAGTTTTTCCTCACTTCAGGTGATTTCTGATTAGTCCTAATTGCCAACCTGACACAAACTAGAGTGATCTTGGAGAAGTTTCCATTAAGAACTGCCTAGATCAGATTGGCCTGTGTCCACATCTATGTGGAGATTTCCTTTATTGTTAATACAGGAAGGCTCAGTTCACTGTGGGCAGTGTCATCCCCTAGGAATGTGGCCATGAAAAAGCTAGCTAAGCACAAACCACTAAACAGCATTTGCCCATGGTCTCTCCACCAAGTTCCTGCTTGAGATCTTGCTGTGAATTTCTGCAATGATGGAAGGTAACCTGTAAGCTGAAAAAAAAAAAATTCCTCCCTGGAGTTGCTTCATCACAGCCACAGAAACTAGAATAAGTAGTAACCATGTTAACTGTTCTTTGACACCTTGAATATGAGAGCTCCTCTAAGAAACCTTCCCTAACTCTGTGCACAACCCTTCATATTGCCCTTGCGTAGTCTTGCAGAGTTCTGTGAACTCTCTCACCTGCAGCATTGCATAGCTTCCATTTGAATTCAACTTGGCCATAATGTTTGGTCAATTTAGACTGGAGATTATATTTGTGGAAACTTAGGTAGGGCATTTGAAATTTTGTTGCAAATACTCACCTGAAGATTATTGCTGATATATGATTTGATCAAGATGAAAATTATTAATTTTCCCTGAGAAACTTTTTTCCACTTACAGTTACCTAAAGTGAGTGGTGTGACATCCCTGGAAATATCTCATATGGAAGCACCAAATATAGTCGTGATGCTGAAGACTCAGGAAACACAAGTGGAAACTCCTCACTATGTTCTCTGGGAAAGGGAAGGTAGGAAGGTTCAAAAAAGCTATTTGAATAATTATCTTGGTCTTCCGGGTACATAGGTGTCTCTGATTTGTAGGTTTTCATTGGATGATTGCAGAGGATCAATATTTTCTTTAGGATATATACATTGGTGAGTCTGCATATGGAAGTTATAGTGTCCTGCAAGCTAAATACGAGAGTTGGCTGAGCTTTGAGTAGCCCCAAGAAGGCTGTTTCTCCCCAATCAATGAAGGCCCAGATGCCAGATCAACAAGATCACAGAAAATAAAAACACACAATTATAATAGTACTACTCGGATGTAGGTATTTGTTGCTTCTGGCAAGAATGCATAGTATTGACGAGTCTCTGAATGTTTCAAGGATATAAGAGTCTTCTGCTCAGGAAAACTATGTTATCAATTAATGATTTAAAAATAGAAAACCAGGCCTAAAGTATTGGTGTACATCCACATAATGTTTGAGCTAGTATAAATCAATCATTATGCAGAATATACTAAATAAGACAATGTCTAAACATGTATAAGATATATACAAACATTAGGGGAAAAAAACTGCCAGATAAGCTGGTGAGATAGCTCAGTGAGTAATGATGCTGGTCACCAGGCCTGATGACTGATGGGATCCCAGGATCCATATACTGACAGGATGGAAATGATGGCTGCAAGTTTTATCTGACATCTACACAGACCTTGAGACATGTACACCCCTCCCCCCACACACACTCACACAGACACTCGCACAGACACGCGCGCGCGCGCGCGCGCACACACACACACACACACACACACACACACACACACACACACACACACGACATAAATTAATCCAATTTAAACAAAATATCCCAAAAGAGAAGTTGGAAATAAAGAAGTTTCTAATAATTTTTTTCTGTATTTTAGGTGATCTGTGAATTTTAGACTACCTATTATCAGACGCTCTAATATAAATGTCTATTTAGTAAAAAACATATTGTCAAAGAGTTTGCACCATTCTCTTGTACCAGTATGTATACATGTATTTACGAACAAAATTAAAGACAAAGTTTGAATGACATATATAGTCACAGAGCCAGAAGGTGGCAGAGCTGTACAGTACACAAACCCTGGTTCTTAAATACACATCAATTGAATGATCACTTTACCACAGGTGTCTCTATTTCTTTATATAAAGACAGTGATGTGAAAGCCAAGCCTAATGTATCACTATCCATGAGGCAGCATTTCTTGAGGAAGATTTATTTAAGAGTGCTGTTGGTGGGTAATTTGGATCTATGAATCTTGCAAGAAACATGAACATTATACAAATTATCCTCTAATACCAGATTAAGGGAAGACTATGGCTCTAGGACTCATTTTTTCACTTTTCAGTTACTGAAGTATATTTCTCCTAGTAAACTGTATAACAGGAATGAGTTTGTCTGTCAACATTTCTTACTTAAGACAAAGCAAAAACGGCAAGCAAGAATATTTCCTTTATCCTCCAAGCATATTGGTCACAAATGCAGCTTATTCAAATAAATCTGAGTTTTCCCCCACATGCTTTCTGATATATTATTAAACATTCCACTTCAATCTATTTTATTCTATGTTTTAACTTACTTTAAACCTTCCTTATTTTGATGTATTTTAAAGGACTCCTGAGAATAAGATTGAGGATATGATGTAGTTCCATGTGTCCCTGATTAAGCTGTATACTTGCAGACTCAGAAAAAAACATGGATATGGAAGAATGTTACCTGTTTGAGCATCCACACATGGTTAAGTAAGAAGATAAGCAACTGTATCAGCAATTTTCTCAGTATGTGCATATCTTTATTGGATAATCTCATGATTCTTACTTCTCATGTTCACAGAAGTTCACACATTCTTAGATAGGCAAATGGCAGAATGCCCTATTCACCATATTAATGCAGAGTGTGGAAAAATGAGCTAAGCCCTTCTATTCAGAACCCTTTCTTATCATTACAAATTTTATTCATAATATACAGAGCAAAAGCTGTCTGTTTCCCTGGTTCAGATGATACTGAAATACACTTACATCTAGCAGAGAATACTAAAACCAGTACATTCAGACCTCTTAGGGAGTTAGAAGAATACAGCATCCTACCCTTTTCTTGTAGAAACAGCAAGGAAACAACAGAAAAAATAAAAGACAATAGATAGAAATGGAACTTTGAGGCATATTCAAATAAATGATGTTGTACTTCCCTGGGAGCAGAGTTCTGTACTAATATAGCATCTTAACACAAAATCTAGATTTGTCTGTATGGATACAAAAAATGTAATTCTCATACCAGAGATGACAATGGATAGTTTATTCTATAGCCAAACAGTGTAAATATGACACAGAATACATATTTAGGTCACACTATCTTCCTTGCACCAAGGTAGTAATGTTTTCATGAAATTTTATGAAAACATAAGAAAGAAAATAATAAATCAAGACACTTTCCCACCCTTTCGCATTGGTGGACACACCAGTAGTAGATACAGTGGAGAAATTTCTTAAGAACATTCCTACCCTTGCCTTTGATGGAAGCTATTCTTTTGTTCAGTCATTGCATCCCAAAAAGTTTCACCTGACAGTCAAAGAATGTGAAGTCAGATAGAGTTGAGTAAGAAATGGCTATTAGGTTGAATAAAATATAGATTTTAATTAGATTCCTTTTCCAGTTGGTTTTTCTCTTGATGCAATGAACATTATCTCAAAAACAAAGCAAAACAAACAAGCAAATAATGCTTAGGAGTTACAATCTATCATTTAGAGAAGTTGGAGTCGAAACTCATGGCAGGAACTCAAAAGCAGGAACAAACACAGGCTACAAAAGAACACTGCTTACTGGCTTGTTCTTAATGGTTTTCTCAGCATGCTTTCTTATACAGTCCAGATCCACATAACAAAGTGGTCTGAATTGCTGTCATCAACCATTAACCAAGCAAATGCTCCACAGACATGCCTATACCACAGTACTCTCACAATCATGGAAATCTTCAAAGTGCTGGGAGTTTGTATTTCTCTGAGGGAGTACAGAGCATGCTAACTAAGATGGAAACCATCACAGGTTAGGCCAGCCTGGTACACAGAGCATTTTCAGGACAGCCAAGCTTAGGTAGTAAAAGAAACCATTAAAAACAGAAAGCTGGTAAAACATATTTGAATGAGGTAGCCATGTTCCAGACCCAGCAAGTAGAAGAACTTGGCAGCTACAGCCACATGGTTCTGGCTTTAGAGTCAAGGATACCAGAAATAAGTTATAGAATCTCTTTCCATGGCAAAAGACAAACCAAACCAAAACCAAACCAAACCAAACCAAAACAAAACAAAACAAAACAAAACAAAACAAAACAAAACAAAACAAAACAAAACAAAACAAACCAACCTCCCTTGAGAGCTGCTGAGACCAGTTTTGTATCAGGGGTATTTCTGCTGGAGGTCCAGACAGTCCTTTGCATGTAGCTGTGAAGATGAAGCCTGGATTGTTTCAGATACCCTCAGATGGAGGAGTTGCCAAGGCATCTGATACCTGCTATGGAAAGCAGCAGGCTGGATGTGGAACTATCCCAAGAGAGAAGTATGTTGTAGTCAAGACAACTAAAAGGATTTGGATTTTGAAGAGTGCTTTGAAATCCGACAAGGACCTGTAGAGTTTGCACGGCTGGTTTTGTGTCTTACCTTGGTTGAATATTTCCTCAATATTCTCCTTTTCTTCATTTTGGAATTACAATGTGTATCCTGTATCATTGTGTTTTAAAAGTACATGATCTAATTTCTTTTTTTTTTTAATTTTTTTCAACTTTTATTAGATATTTTCTTCATTTACATTTCAAGTGTTATCCAGAAAGTTCCCTATACCCTCCCCCCTCCCAGCCCTGCTCCCCTACCCATCCACTCCCACTTCTTGGCCCTGGAGTTCTTCTGTATTGGGGCTTATAAAGTCTGCATGACCAAGGGGCCTCTCTTCCCACTGATGGCCAACTAGGCCATTCTCTTCTATATATGCAGCTAGAGACATGAGCTCAGGGGGTACTAGTTAGTTCATGGTTATTCTTCCACCTAGAGGGTTGAAGACCCCTTCAGCTCCTTGGGTACTTTCTCTAGCTCCTTCTTCCTTGGGAACCCTGTGTTCCNTTGAGTATCATGTGTTTAGTAAATTGTATCTTGGGTAGTCTAGGTTTCTGGGCTAATATCCACATATCAGTGAGTACATGTTATGTGAGTTCTTTAGTGAATGGGTTACTTCACTCAGGATGATGGCCTCCAGATCCATCCATTTGCCTAGGAATTTCATATATTTATTGTTTTTAATAGCTGAGTAGTACTCCATTGTTTAAATATACCAATTTTTTTTTTTTATCCATTCCTCTGTTGAGGGACATCTGGGTTCTTTCCCGTTTCTGGCTATTATGAATAAGGCTGCTATAAACATAGTGGAACATGTGTTCTTGTTACCAGATGGAATATCTTCTGGATATATGCCCAGTAGAGGTATTGCAGGATCTTCCAGTAGTACTATGTCCAATTTTCTGAGGAACTGCCAGACTGATTTCCAGAGTGGTTGAACCAGCTTGCATTCCCACCAACAATGGAAGAGTCTAGAGAAATGGCTCAGAGGTTTTTTTTTTTTTTTTTTTTTTTTTTTTAAATTTTACAGGGGGTTATATTTAAAATGAGTCTCAGATGAGATTTTGAACTTTAAACAGTATTGAGACTGTTATTGAAAATGGGGACTTTTTAAAATAGACTGAATACATTTTTGCATTATGATATAGCTATGAGCTTATGGGGCCAGGGAGGAGAATATGGTGATTTGAATAGGAATGACCCCACATAGGTTCACAGATTTGAATGACTGTTCATCGGTCATTGTTGCTTTTGCAAGGATTAGGATGTGTGGTCTTGTTGAAGGAAGTATGTCATTTGGGGTGGACTTTGTGGTTTCAAGTGTTCAAATTAGGCCCAGTGTCTCTCTGACTGCTGCCTGTGGATCCAGAAGTAGAACTCTCAGGGGGTTCTCTAGCATCAAATCTGCCTGCATGCCACTTTGGACAATGGACTAATTTCTGAATTGTAAAGAAACACCAATTAAATGCTTTCTTATGATGATAGTGCCTGGTCAGTTCAATAGAACACTGAGTAAGACACATTTTTACTATAGCTGTATAAGATTTTGAAAGGAAAATTATAATACCTTATTAATATTGTTTGAAGGCAACCTATATCAGAAGCCTCAATATTTCTTTCTTTTTGTAAACAAATTTTTATTATATATTTTCTTCATTTACAATTCAAATGCTATCACAAAAGTCTTTTAAAACCTCCCCCCATCCTGCTCTCCAACCCACCTACTCCTGATTCCTGGCCCTGGTATTGAGCTGTATTGGGGTATATAATCTTTGCAAGACCAAGGGCCTCTCCTCACAATGATTGCCATTTTCTGCTACATATGCAGCTAGAGACAATGAGCTCAGGGGGTACTGCTTAGTTCATATTGTTGTTCCTCCTATAGGGTTACAGATGCCTTCAGCTCCTTGGGTACTCTCTCTAGCTCTTCTATTGGGGGCCATGTGTTCCATCCAATAGATGACTCTGAACATCCACTTCTGTATCTGCCAGGCACTAGCATAGCCTCACAAGAGTCAACTATATCAGGGTCCTGTTGGCAAAATATTGCTGGCCTATGCAATTGTTTCTGCATTTGGTGCTTCATTATGGTATGGATTCCTGGATGAGGCAGTCTCTACATAGTCCTTCCTTCCATCTCATCTCTAAACTTTGTCTCTTTACCTTCTTAAATGGGTATTTTGTTCCCCATTCTAAGAAGGGATGAAGTATCCACACTTTGGTATTCTTTCTTCTTGAGTTTCACATGTTTTGCAAATTGTATCAGGGGTATTCTAAGTTTCTGGGCTAATATCCACTTATCAGTGAGTGCATATCATGTGAGTTCTTTTGTGATTGGGTTATCTCACTAAGGATGATATCCTCCAGAACAATCCATTTGCCTAGGAATTTCATAAATTCATTGTTTTTAATAGCTGAGTCATATTCCATTGCGTAAATGTACCATGTTTTCTGTAAACATTCCTCTGTTGAGGGACATCTGGGTTCTTTCCAGCTTCTGGTTATTATAAATACGGCTGCTGTGAACATAGTGGAGCATGTTCTTATTACCAGTTAGAACATCTTCTGGATATATGCCCAGGAGAAGTATGGCTGGATCCTCCAGTAGTACTATGTCCAATTTTCTGAGGAACCACCAGACTGATTTCCAGAGTGGTTGTACAAGCTTGAAATCCCATATCCTCACCAGCATCTGCTGTCACCTGAATTTTTGATCTTAGTCTTTCTCACTGGTCTGAGGCGGAATCTCAAGGTTGTTTTGATTTGCATTTCTCTGATGATTAAGGATGTTGAACATTTTTTCAGGTGCTTCTCAGCCATTTGGTATTCCTCAGTTGAGAATTCTTTGTTTATCTTTGTACCCCATTTTTTAATGGGGTTATTTGATTTTCTGGAGTCCAGCTTCTTGAGTTCTTTGTATATATTGGACATGACTCCCCTATAGGTTTTAGGATTGGTAAAAATCCTTTCCCAATCTGATGGTGGCCTTTTGTCTTATTGACAGTGTCTTTTGCCTTATAGAAGCTTTACAATTTTATGAGGTCCCATTTGTTAATTCTTGATTATTCAGCACAATCCATTGGTATTCTGTTCAGGAATTTTTCCCCTGTGCCGACATCTTCGAGGGTTTTCCCCACTTTCTCTTTTGTAAGTTTTAGTGTCTCTGGTTTTATATGGAGTTCCTTGATCCACTTAGACTTGAGCTTATTACAAGGAGATAAGAATGTATCAATTCACATTCTTCTACATGATAACTGCCAGTTAAGCCAGCACCATTTGTTGAAAATGTTATCTTTTTTCCACTGGATGGTTTTAGCTCCTTTGTCAAAGATCAAGTGACCATAGGTGTGTGGGTTCATTTCTGGGTCTTCAATTCTATTCCATTGATCTACCTGTCTGTTGCTGTACCAGTACCATACAGTTTTTTATCACAATTGCTCTGTAGTACAGCTTGAAGTCAGGCATGGTGATTTCCCCAGAGGTTCTTTTATTGTTAAGAATAGTTTTTGCTATCCTAGGATTTTGTTATTCCAGATGAATTTGCAAATTGCCCTTTCTAATTCGTTGAAGAATTGAGTTGGAATTTTGATGTGGATTGCATTGAATCTGTAGATTGCTTTTGGCAGGGTAGCCATTTTTAATTTATTAATCCTGCCAATCCATGAGCATGGGAGATCCTTCTATCTTCTGAGATCTTCTTCGATTTCTCTCTTCAGAGTCTAGAAGTTCTTATCATACAGATCTTTCACTTCCTTAGTTAGAATCACACCAAGGTCTTTTATATTATATGTGACTATTGTTAAGGGTGTCATTTCCCTAATTTCTTTCTCAGCCTGTTTATCCTTTGTGTAGAGAAAGGCCACTGATTTGTTTGAGTTAATTTTATGTCCATCTACTTTACTGAAGCTGTTTATCAGGTTAGGAGTTCTCTAGTGAAATTTTTAGGGTCACTAATATATACTATCATATGCTGCAAATAGTGATATTTTGACTTCTTCCTTTCAATAATATTGGTACTCTGCACCATTATCTATAATTAAACTTGTATAAACCAATGAATTAATTGTAAATATTTATACTGCACATGTATTTTCTACTGACAAGATTGTAGGAATACTTAAAAGAATGAGTAAAGAAGCAGAATTATCCAACCATCTTGGCAAATAATAAACTAAGAGAATTTGCTAAGCATCCAGAATTATTAAATGTGTAGGAATAAAATTAATATATGAGTTGGCAGATAAAATTGATAAATTAATAAAGCAAAATAAAGTGTTTGATAGATATAGCCTTAAACGTTGAGCAATGACATCACAACAATATTACTAACAAAAAAAACTGAGCAAATAAAGATTTTTGGATATTCGTATTCAAATAGATCAATATTTCTACACACAAAATGTACTAAGTTCTGTACCAGTTAATGTGGTCCTACGTTACAGAAAGTATTTACTTATGAGCATCTCAAAAAGCATAATCATAAAAATAATTAAGAACCCTAATAAAATTAGCAACATAAATAACATAATATACTGCAGCATGGAAAGTGACATCCAAGGCGTTTGTACCAGACTTCATCATGTCAATGATTCTATCTTGTTTAGGATTTTATAGCTGTTAAGAGATACCATGACCAAGGCAATTCTTGTAAAAACAACATTTAATTAGGGCTGGCTTACAGGTTCAGAGGCTTAGTCCATTATCATAAAGGTGGGAGTATGGAAGCTTCCAGGCAGGCATGGTATAAGTAGAGCTGAGAGTCCTACATCTTCATCTGAAGGTTGCTAGAAGAATAATGGCATCTAGGCAGCTAGGGTGAGGGTCTGAAAGCCCACACCCACAGGTACACACCTACCACAACAGGATCACACCTACTTCAACAGGACCACACCTTCTAATAGTGCCACTCCCTGGGCCTAGCATATATAAACCATCACCGATTCCTACAAATTAGTAAGGAAAATCCTGAGTATTTTGAATAGTCCATAGGAAAAAACGGAACATGTTAATTCTCCATCAATGTTTGAAAGGTGTTTTACCCCACAACTTAACATCAAAGCACCAAAATAAATACTTCCAGGAATGACCAGAATGGCAAAAGTGTAAAATAGAAAATATTCTACGTTAAAATATGGAATTTGACAAAAACAGTTTTACAAGACTCACATAAATATAATTTGTTAAATCTTTTCTTTTCCAAAATAGTTTGAGAGCATTTAATTTTTACTAAATACTGTACAAAAATAGTACACGTGTACAAAATGGTTTACAAAATGTCCATGTACAAAATGGTTTGAGAGCAATTATTTTTTTCTAAATACTGTAAACAAATAGTACACATCTGTAGTATCAACACCAAGGAGGCAAAAGGAAGGAGATTTGGAATGTGAGGCCAGCTCACTAAAATATTAACCCCTCCCCCCCTCTCTCACACACATACACAGAGACACAAACTCCTGACCTTAATTCATGTGCCAAAAATTTACCTAAACTTCTGTGACCACCACTGCAACATGATAACTAACCATTGCATCAGCCGGTTCATTTGTTTATCAGGTCTATTCTTACTCCAGGGCTGGAAACCATTAGTTCCCAGATTTTCCTGTGACAGAATGAAAACTATCTCAACATCTACATGAAACCATTCAGTCTTTTAACTCTGGTGTCTTTCTTGTATTTGACACTATGGCTATGAGATCCATCTATATTCCTGCATGTTTTGTCTTCTCTTCCTTATTGCTATTTAAAAACAGTGTTTGGTCACTCAGCACTTGTTAGACTTTGGTATATTTCAAGGCATTTCTCTGTGTCCACAAACACATTTCAAATACTTGCCAACATAAAGTTTGTGTAAATATAATGATAGTTTTCACATCAGTAAATACCAACAGGTGGGATTCATAGTCATGCAGTTTATTTTTATCATGCCGTCTTCTTAAACAGACTTTAGAATGTTTCGGCTCTATCAGTACCATGTGAGAAATCTGACCACTCCACTCTACTGCTTGGTGTCCTTAGGCTCTCTTCATTTTTATTTTCACCATATTGTCCCATAGCTGTTTAGAGGTATCACGTCATAAAATTAATTGACATTTTCCTAGTGCTATATTGATGATCAATTCTGAATGCATTAGCTCTCTGAGGTATGCACTTGGGTCTTTTACAGTCCACTCTTCTGTTAGAAGTAACATCAAGATCCCAAGTACATGACATTGACCTCTCAAAAGAACATTCTTTCCTCTATATTGAGTGCCACAATTCTGTACATAGTAAAAAAGCAAGAGATTTTTCAGGAATGTATTTGTAAGTGCTTCCACCGAGTATGTAGCTACTGATTCTCTGTAATAAATCATACTTTTATCAGGAAATAAATTTCTAATTTTTTTGAATTCCAGTTTTATTTTCACTATTTGTAGATGATCCTTTTGATATTGTATCTAAGCAATCCATGATTCATCTGAAATCACACATGAAATTGTCCCATCTTGTGTTTATTCAAGCTTTATAGTTTTAATCTTTACATTAGAAATTGTGACTCATTTTTACTTAATTTTTATATGGATTTATGGGTCAATATTCTTTATTTTGCATGTGGATGATCAATTCTTATACCCATGTTTGTTGTAAAATACTATCTTTCTTCCATCAGATTGCCTTTGAACCCTTTCTGAAAATCAATTGATCTTATTTGCGAGGGTTATTTCTAGACTCACTGTTCTGCTCTGTTGATTGATGAGTCTCTGCCCTGTCACTTGGAGGCTTTTTGATGATTCTAGTTTTAAGCTACATCTTAAAAGCACTCCTTCTCCAATTTTGTTATTCTTTGGAAATCTTTAAAAGACCATTTTTGTTGCTTCTAATTTTTAAAATGGATTTAGGGTATATTTGCTAGCTGATTTTAAAATATTCTTCTTCACATTGTAGAGGATGCTATCTTTGCTGCATAAACTTGTGTATTAGGACTCCTCTGGGATGTCACATACCTGATGTCCTGCATATTAGATATTTACATTACTATTCATAAAAGTAGTGAAATTACAGTTATGAAGTAGCAACAATGTAATTTTATGGTTGGAGGTCAGCTCAAGATGAGGAACTGTATTAACTGGTTACAGCATTAGGAAGGTTGAGAACTACTGGAAACAATTGCTTAAGAAATGAAACTTTTATCGCTTCATTGCAAGATATTTTGACCACTCTCGGCTACCTTCCAGATCATGATGAAAAGTCCCAGTTACTAAAGGCAAAGCATACCTGAGTCACGGACATGGAAACTCAGGCTGGTACTGACTTGGAAGCTTCTTCATCCTGGATGGATAGTTTTATAGTTCTCGAAAGGGTCATGCGTATTACAGAGAAAGAAAAGTAAACAACTGTTTAACCCAGGTGTGAATCTCCAAAGCTACAGTACTGTTTTTGCTGGCAAAACATGATGACTCAAATCAATATTATGAGATTAACCTCCTGTTGGATTTAAGAGCTACTCCTGAAAACAGACCTCATGCCTCATACTATGAAAGGGGCCATGACACATGGCTAACTGAGTCACAGTCCCTAGGGAAGAACCCAAGACTGTTATTTCACTAAGTAAACATAGTATCAAACCTCCATCTGTATAAACATGAATTGCTCTATTTCTCAATCAGGATCAGAAAAGCCTCTTTTTGCAATAGATAGCAATTAGTGCGGAAATCGACAACTATCTACTTGCAGAGAAGAAACAGGAGTACCCAGCTCTAAATGAGATGTCTCTATCATATTCCTCCCTTCGAAGACTCAGGGATCACTGGGAAAGAGAGAGGAGAAAGACTATGAGTGCCAGAAGCAGTGAAACAGAGTTCTCTGGGCCTGACAGGACCATTGTACACATGAATTCACAGTAGCTGTGGCTACATTCACAAGATCAAGTACAATATCAAGATAGGAAATGGAACATTTGAACACTAACTGGAGAGGAATTATGAGCATTTGATTGCTACTGGAGGGAGGACTGTCAGTTGTTGTTAGATATGCAGTACCGAGACTACTAAATTCACATAAATGGCTCCCTACCTATGCACACTCCATCAGCACTACTGAAATTCAGTGGTTTACAAACAACAAACAAACAAACAAACAAACAAACAAACACAGAAAAAAAATGGACAGAAGCTGGTTAACGCCTGTGGTTGAATGAATTAGGGAAAAGCTGGAAGAAGCTGATGTGGAGGGTGACCCTGTGACCAGCAATTTAAATTTAGATGAAATCCCAAGATGTCTTAGACATTGGATCACCAACCAGGCAGCATACATTAGCTGATAAGAGGCCCCAACAAATATACAAATATACAGCAGATGACCGCCTGGTTCAGTCAGAGAAGATGCACTTAACCCTCAAGAGTCTGGAGGCCCCAGGGAGTGGGGTGCGTGTGGAGATGGGGACATCCTTGTGGAGATAGGGGCAGTGGGAGGAGAGGTATTGGATATGGAACAATCAGAGAGTAGACCGAGAAGGGGATAACATTTGTGAGGTGTAAAAACAAAAGAATAAATAAAATTAAAAAAAATAACAGGTGAGAAAAGAGGGATTTGATCAGAACATATAGGCATGTGTGAAATTGCAAATAATATTTAAAAATAAATCTTACACATACTGAACTCTGTAAGGCATGATATTACAGTTTATTTTTAAATTAATTTGCATGGTGTTTGATTTTTCACATATATATAATATTACTTAAAATTATATATACATATATACAAATGAACATATATATTAAATTAATTTGTAAGAGTTTGTTGCATTTTAATTTGCTTATCCATATCTCTCTGTGTGTATATGTATATATATATATATATATATATATATATATATATATATATATATATTGCATAATGTGCATATATATGCCATTGATTGATGTGTATTACTTAAAGTCCTTCCAAAATCCTTTAATTGCTCTTAGTAAGTATTGTGTTGCACAAAATTACAGCAACTTGTGACTCATGTTTTCCCCTTCAATATATTACTAAGATTGATTTATTGGCATTATGAAGCCATTTGTTTCTATGTTGATATTCATACTTATTAGCCACATCTTTTTACATTAATCAATTTATTTCATCTCTTTAAATCATTATTGTAGCCCTCCTACCTCCTCTTCTCCCAGTCCTATTTACCTGAAAACTTCCCTCTTCCATTCTTCCCTTCTTAGAGATGGGACTCCTACACCCACACCCACACATTAAGCTACTTCAGAACTAAGATTATCCTTTCCCAATGAGGTCAGACAAGGTAGCTCAGCTTGGGGACAGAAATTCAAAATCAGGCAATAGAGTGTGAATCAGAGAAAGACTCTGCACCAATTGTTAGGGAACCTACTAGAAAACCAAGGTGCATATCTACTACATATGTATAGGGGGCCTAGGTCTAGCTCCTGAATGTTCTTTGTTTTGTGGTTCAGTCTCTGTGAGCTCCCATGGGCACAGATTAATTGACTCTATATATGTCCTCTTGTGCTGTCCTTAAACACGTTGGCTCCCTCAATCCTTCCTCCATGCTTCTACAAGACTCCTTGTACTCCTAATGTTAGGGTATGAGTCTCTGTATCTGTTCCTATCAGCTGCTGGTTGAAGCCTCTCATATGACAGTAATGCTAGACTCCTGTCTACAAGCATAATAGAGAATCTATAGTAGTGTCATGGGGGTGGCCCTTCCTCATAGTGTTGAGTTCCCAGTTGGGTCATTCATTAGATAGATTGACCATATCTTTAATCTGTATTGCATATCAGGTCATTCCCTGTTACTGATAATTAACAATAATGTTGCTTTCATAAAATAGATTCAGAATTGCTTCTCTATTTTCTTACTTCTCTTTTTAGTTTGTTTTTTTTTTTATAGATTAAAGGAACCATTTGTAAAGTAGCATAAAACTGTAATGACTTAATTCAAAAAAGGTTTAGAGAAAGTAAATACAAAAATATCAGAAAGAAACTGTGTAGATTCAGTACAGGTAAAACTAGAAATATTTCTTTTACACCATAAAATTTCAAGACAAAATAATCTAATCAAACTCTCCTTTATATTACTTTTGTTAATAATTAACATTTCTTCAAACACTTAGGATGACTTTCCAAGTGTAGATTGTTGAGTCTGGAGTTTTTGTTCCCTTCTCACGTTAGGAATTTCTTGTCTGTGACAGTGGGAGGAGGCTTCAGATTATTTACTTGTTATTTATTGGGTTTGCTAATTTGCATTCTACACTGCTCTGTTTCACCAAGATGTATAATTTTCAGATTAATAACTACTCTGAATAACTTTAGGATTTTCCTCTTCTCTGGTTACAGGTGCACCATTACTTGTTCATGATATACAGGTTTGGTATGCAATCTCAATTTCTTTTGGGAGACCAGCCAGCCTAGTTAGATGCTTACACAGAAGAGTAATCTTCACTTTTTTTTCACTGTTTGTATTTTCCTATTTCTTTTTTTTTTTAATTTTTATTAGATATTTTCTTTATTTACATTTCAAGTGTTATCTCCTTTCCTGGTTTTCTCTCCAAAAGGCCCCAACCCTGCTACTCTGAGGGTGTTCCCCCCACCCCCCACCAACACACTCCTGCTTCCCTGGCCTGGCATTCTCCTACCCTGGGGCATTGATCCTTCAAATGACCAAGGGCCTCTTCTCTCATTTATGTTCAACAAGGCAATCCTCTACTGCATATGCAACTGGAACCATAGGTACCTCCATGTGTACTTTTTGGTTGGTGGCTTAGTGCCTGAGAGCTCAGGGCGTTCTGCTTGGTTGGTATAGTTGTTCCTTCTATGGGCGTGCAAACCTCTTTAGCTTCTTCAGACCTTCCTCTAACTCCTCCATTGGGGACCCCATGCTCAGTCCAATAGTTGGCTGGCAACATCTACCTCTGTATTTGTCAGTCTCTGGCAGATCCTGTCAGGGACAGCTATATCAGGCTCCTGTCAGCAAGCTCTTCTTGGCATCCACAATACTGTCTAGGTTTGGTGACTGTATATAGGATGCATCCCCAGGTGGGGCAGTCTCTGGATGGCTTTTCCTTTAGTCTCTGCTCCACTTTGTCACTGTATCTCCTCCCATGGGTATTTTGTTCCCCCTTCTAAAAGGACAGAAGAAGCCACACTTTGGTCTTCCTTCTTCTTGAACTTCATGTGGTCTATGAATTCTATCTTGGGTATTCTGAGAGTTTGGGCTAATATCCATTTATCAGTGAGTGCATATCATGTGTTTTTGTGATTGGATTACCTAACGCAGGATGATATCTAGTTCTATCCATTTACCTAAGAATTTCATGAAATTGTTTTTAATAGCTGACTACTACTCTGTTGTGTAAATGAACTACATTTTCTGTATCCATTCCTCTGGTGAAGGACAACTGGGTTCTTTCAAGCTTCTGGTTATTATAAATACTGCTGCTATGAACATAGTAGAGCATGTGTCCTTGTTATATGTTGGAACATCTTTTGGGTATATGCCCAGAAATGGTATAGCTGGGTCCTCAGGAAGAACTATGTTCAATTTTCTGAGGAACCACCAGACTGATTTCCACAGTAGTTGTACCAGCTTGTAATATGTTCTCATCAGAGTTTGTTCTTGTCCCTGCTGGTTCCTCCTGTTTGATTTTACTCTCATGTTCTCTTCGCATTTCTTGAACAGAGTTAAAATATCTTTTAATTACCAAACGTACTCAGGTTTTATAAGGTTTAAATCTCAACTACTTGTAATTTTTTTCCAGATCTCATTCTCTCTCTTCCTAGATCTCTCTCCCTCTCACACTTTCTCTTTCTTTCTTTTTAATATATAATATATATATATATATATATAATATATGTACTATAAATATACATAATCTCTCTATATATACTCTCTGTAGAATATAATATATATATGTATATGTATATATATATATATATATATATAGAGAGAGAGAGAGAGAGAGAAAACAGAGAGTACATATACTCTATATATTTCATCTCTATATCTATCTATCTATCTATCTATCTATCTATCTATCTATCTATCTACCTATCTTCAATGTAGTCAGAATATGTGTCTAGCTTCAAATATTGAAATTAAGAATATTTTTTACTATTACATATTTGTGTAAATGTGTACCACATGTGTTGGCATAGCATGTGTTTGTGTGAGTCTGATCATGTGTATGCTATGGCACTTATGCACCAGCCTGAGACAGCAGGCGCCTCAAGGCTATTCTTCTCCTCTCTCTCTCTCATTTCACTGTGGGAGTTTACATGACTTTCATGGATTCCTGGGATGAAAATCAGTTTCCAAGGCATGGACAGCAAATGCTTTCTCCTGTTCAGCCACATCACAGCTCAAAGTCTTTTTTTTTTTTTTTTTGTATTTTGGTTTTTTAATTTTTTTTCAGTTTGTGACATGTGTACCTTCCAATTTTACCTTTTTAATTTTATTTTTAACTTTTTGATTCACTTAAGTACAGCATGACTTGATATCAGAAGGTTGAAAAAATTACTTGTAAAGCTTAAGCATGGCATAACAGAACTAAGAAGATGGTGGTCAGACCCACAGTCATAGGACATTCTCAGGCAAATGATAGAGCCCCTAGAGGTGATCAGGAGTAAGGAATTATCTAAACACATGACCAGCTTCATTAAGTAGTATAAGACAGAAACAACCCAAATGTGTAGGCATTTCCTAAGAAAGAATCTTCCCTGGTACCTTTGTTGTTCTCTGGAAGTTTGTTTCTTTTGTCAACTGCTTTCTTAACTATTCAGTGGGAACCTGAGTTAGGGGACAGAAAGGAAGTGCAGGTTTCCTGCTGAATATCTACTACTCTTTTTGTGAGACAACCTGACAGGATACTTTTGCCTTCAACCTTAGGACACCTTCATATATCAAATGTTCAATCCAGTTTTAATTGTGTCCAACACTGAGTTTTTCATTTTGTTAAGGCCACTAGAAGCTGCTGGTGACATATGATGTTCTATTTAAGTACTGGAGCTAGCTCCAATACACACACACACACACACACACACACACAGAGGAGCAACAAAGCTGGCTGATCTCCAGTGGTTAGAGTCCCCATCCACCACTCTGCAGAGCTTCTGACTTTCTACAACAACAAACTCTTACTCATGTTCCCCCAAGCCTTAGCATAAACTTTAGACATTTAAAAAATAATTTGACATGAGTCCCACAATGTGTTTTCTTTGGTTGGTGGTTTAGTCCCAGGGAGCTCTGGGGCTGCAAACCCCTTCAGCACAGCGGGTACTGCATATGTAGCAGAGGATGATCTAGTCAGTTATCAGTGAGAGGAATGGCCCTAGGTCCTGTGAAGGTACTATGCCCCAGTATAGGGGAATATGAGGGCCAGGAAGCAGAAGTGGGTGGGTTGGTGAGCAGAAGAAAGGGGAGAGGATAGGAGGTTTTCAGAGGGAAACCAGGAAAGGGGATATCAATTGAAATGTAAATAAAGAAAATAAAAATATACATGTTTTTGTATTTATTTATTTAACATCCACCTCAGAAAATAGGAAAACCAAAGCAAAGAAAACAGCTGGTCATGAAAGTTGTAGTATGTTGTGGTGTTTCACACAGTATACCCTTTGCCCAAATAGTTTATGTGCAATTGTTCATTGTCATGAATCATTGTTCTGGTTCAAAGCCTCTGGCTTCTGTTGTACTTTCAATACTAGCTTCACATCAGGACTGCGTTTCCTATATCATGGTAGTCCTGCAGCTTTGGATCTGCAGGACCACTCCCTTTATATACTCCTGAATTTCAGAAATTCTGTACATGTTAGGGTGGGCCAACTCAAACCTTGTTCTGTGCCTGGGTCTTAGCTGAATTGGTCAATCCTCTCCTGCACCCATGCCATTAGGACCAGCTCCCCTGATTCTGATTTGCCAAGGCAAGTGGTGAGGCCAGGTCCGCTGTGGGAGGAGTCGAGCATGGGGTAGGAATGGCTCTTCTGTGCCCAGGCCACCAGAGCCAACTCTACTATGCTGCCTAGGAAAGGTGCAGGCCTGGTTTCCCATGTGCTTCAGGAGGTAAGTGGCTGGACCACCTCTCAGGCTCTCATTACTTCAGGGCTAGCTTTCAAGCATCAACCAGATCCCAATGACATGAGTGTGGGAGATCTGACCCTGCCTATCACTAGCTGTGGCTATAAGGCAAGTAGGACACACCTTGTTGGTGTGAGCTTAGGAGAGCTGCCTCCTCTACCTTATCCCCTTTGGCTAGGCTCTTGTCCTGGGAAGAATGAGATGACCTAGCATTTGACCTGGACAGTGACATAGAGCTGTGCTACATCCACTCTAGTAGTGACTTGCTTGGCAGGCCTGAAAACCTGGAAGCAGTCCTGAGGCAAAGAGTTTCAAAGGAAACCCATCCTCCTGGAACCTTGGCATTCCCATAGCTAGAAAGCCCCAGATTTGTCCCTGCAATATCGTGGAGGGTCTTACATGCTTTCTTACAGTATTTTACTACATAAGAGTTAGAAATCTCAGGGCAAGCTTAGCAAAGTATATACTTAGAATCTTCTACAGCCAGGTTTAGCAGAATACATTACTTGTTAGTAGAAAGTCCTCCCACACTATCACCTAGAATAATAGCTAAGATACTGCCCTACACAGGAATTCACCATTATCTAGGAAGAAGGAAGTTTGTGACCTGAGAAGGAACTAGAGTAGATACTTAGAACTATAGCTATCTGAGTTACACCCATATACAAGTATTTACATTATTCCCTAAGGGGAAGGTGGACTATGACAAGGGCACAAAGCCCTTGCCCCTGGCTTCTAAATTTAAGCTGACCTTAGGTGGAATTGTTTGATCCCAGTTGTTAACATTGAATTTTATCCCAGTTGGTTCCTGCCAGTCCTTCTCTGTTTGCATTCCTCTGTTTTATGTAAGAATCCAGTAACCTCATTGTCACTTAACTTCCCCATTTTCTTCTGTATAGGAAGTCTGATGCTCAATGTGACATTACCTTCAGATCCACACTCCCTTGTGTTGAGTCTGTAACCCCAATTCCCGCCGACTGACTCTATTCCCATCTGCCAGAACCCCTGATTCCCATGGATTGAGCGGGGCCCAACTATGCCCCGTCTGTGGCAGAGCTGGCCCTGGTGACATGGGTAAAGGAAAGCCAGCCTTGAGGGCATAACAACAGAAAAAATTACCCAGTCTTTAAATTGTTAAAAAAATGCATCTTGACCATACATTTTGTTATGCATGGGGATTAATAACTCATGCCCTCTCCATGATTTGATGGTATAGCTTCCAGACTAAGAGTAAACATATCATAAAGCAGCAATGCCCTCTGAATGTCTATTAAGAGTTACTGTGGGGCTGGTGAGATGGCTCAGCGGGTAAGAGCACCCGACTGCTCTTCCGAAGGTGATAAGTTCAAATCCCAGCAACCACATGGTGGCTCACAACCATCCTTAATGAGATCTGGCGCCCTCTTCTGGAATGCCTGAAGACAGCTACAGTGTACTTACATATAATAAATAAAAAAAAAAAAAAGAGTTACTGTGATATTTCAAATTAAATTCAGCAATGATAATCATACTCGATAGTAACAATAATGAGGCCATCACCAGCAGAATTCTGTTAAAATTGCTGTGTGCTGGTAGATTCTTTATCTACTTGGTGTCATGATATCATCATAAAATATCCAGTTTGTTTTTCCATCATTTAAAAATTTGCATAGGAAAAATTCTAAAGTTTTGACCTCTTACTGCTAGGTTGATGCTTTTTGCTTACAACCCCAAAATATCCAAGTAACTGTTGAACATAACAGCAGTCATCGTCAGATTGTCTCATTAAAGATTGTTCATTAGTTCCAGGTGAAATAGGGAGGATATAGAGGTAAGCTTAAGATATACAGACAAAACTCTTTTTTTTTTGAGTTAATTTTTTTATTTATTATTAGAGAATTTCTTCATTTACATTTCAAGTGTTATCCCATAAGTCCCTTATACCCTCCCTCCGCCCTGCTCCCTACCCACCCACTCCCACTACTTGGCCCTGGCATTCTCCTGTACTGAGGCATATAAACATTGCTAGACCAAGGGCCTTTCTTCCCCAATAATGGCCAACTAGGCCATCTTCTAATACATATGCAGCTAGAGACATGAGCTCTGGGGGTTCTGAATAGTTCATATTGTTGTTCCATCTATAGGGTTGCAGACCCCCTACTCTCTTGGGTACTCTCTCTAGCTCCTACATTGGGGACCCTGTGTACTGCCCTATAGATGATTGTGAGCATCCACTTCTTTATTTGTCAGGGACTGTCAAAGCCTCACAGGAGACAGCTATATCAGGGTCCTTTCAGCAATATCCTGCTGGCATATGCAGTAGTATCTGCATTTGGTGGCTGATTATGTGTTGGACCACCTGGGTGGGGCACTCTCTAGATGGTCCATCCTTTCATTTAGCTCCAAACTTTGTCTCTGCACCTCCAAAACTCTTAAAGGGTGGGAAGTTCCCCCAGATGAGGAAGAGCAAAGTGCAATGGGAAGTTTAGTGGACTTGGAGTTTGAGGTCTAGATTTTCTATGGCTGCTTGTGCTGGAGTGATCATATGAGAAAATTTGTAGTATTTGTGCATAAGGATGATCCCGCATTTTTAGCAAGGAAGGGAACAGGAAATGAGTTTCTCCGCTTCAAACAAATCCAATTATGTGGCTGAGCACAAAAGGATTCCTTTTACCCAACTTGCCTAGAAGAGTGTGAGCAGACAATATCTTATTTTCAATTTTGGAAAGCTAAGTAGAATTCTGCCAAGACCATACAACCTGCAGACCCACTGCAGTGGATACATGTTATGTTTCAGATCATTGGTTACCTAGCAGTAAAAATAAGAATTTAAAGTGTAGTTAATGTAATTTAAAGGTAGAGCATGTACATGACTTAACCAATGCACTCTAATTCAAACCTCTTCATTCTCTTATTATGCTAATTGTACGCATATGTGTACATTGCTTGACTGTATGTTTAATCTTCTTTGTCATATTTAAATGCTAAATTTCTCCTCTGACATCACTGTTAACAGTTTATGTCTCTATGTATTCTCTGAAATATGTGGCATCTTCTCAGCACATTGCTGGAATTCAAGAAAGGGAAAGTCTCATTAAATTGATTTGAATTCTCACATCTGATGCATTTCATATACCCTTCAGATCTTAGCTGAAAAATATTTTAATGAAGCTTGCATAAATCAGAGTAGCATTACATGGTCTAATAGTTAACTAATCCTTAATTGTGCAGTACTTTGAAATTTAATGACCATCATAGAGAATCCCATCAGGGTTAAAATGAACCAGAGAGAATCCTGCTAAAAGAATGAATTAGGGAGGCACACATTAACCATGCCAAACATGGCATCCTTTCTGCTTTCTTCCTCTGGGAAAGTTTTCAGGAAAATAAAAACTGGCTCTATTGTTAGATTTTTTCTCAATCATTTCTTCTTCTATTGTTTCATGGCTTGAGCTGTCATACTTTGATGAATAGAACAATAGGTAAAAATCAATCAAAACTTCTCTGTGTATGAACACAACAGAGCTAGAGAACAAAGGTCCAAGTGTAAATAGGATGGTTTGGTCTCCCAACAGAGTGGCCATTAACACATTAAAAAGGGAAAATAAAAACAATATTATAATAATGGCAATAAGAGCCAAAAAGTACGTGTCATGTTAGAACATGTTGTATGTTGCTTTTAAGCTTAGATAAAGTTAAATATATTTAATCATATTCATTGGTCAGGTATGGAAACCTGTGCACACACTAAGTAACTGTGTATGATGTGTTATTTAATTTACTTTTTAATATTTCCATACAGCAAGTACTTTTCATTTGAAATTTGTAAAGAAATAATTAACACTAATGTGTCCATTCAGCTGTCTTTCTCAAATATTTCTCTTATTTCTCTTACATCTGAAACCATAACACCATAATAGGCGTCTGACTAATATTTCAATGGCTATTTCATTATACCTATGGAATAGAAAATAAGGCATCAGACTCAATATTTCATCAGAGAGCTTGCTATTATATATTAACATTACCCTGTGCAAAATAAAAATATATTGAAGAAAAAAAACTGAGAATTTAGAATATCTATGACTCAGAGGATACAAGAAATTTAGTTGATAATTTTAGCAGATATGATCCTGGGAATGAAAGTAGCCCCTGAATCTGGAAATATAGGGATTTCCTACTTAATAAGTTATATTATATCTACATTCTTTTTTCAGTCAGAAATCTTTTGGTTGAGTTAGATCTTTGTCATTGTGATCAAAATTACTTACAGAAACAACATAAAGGAGGGAAGGTTTACTTTGCTCACAATTTCAGATGGCCTTATGAGCATGGGTGGAACATTTCCTAAGCAGGAGCGGGTGAAGGAAGATATATTAGAGAAACACACTGGGATTCATGATCATTCTCTCATGACATCCCTAGCGACTTCCTTCTTCTAGGTAACTACCCCCAACCCCTACCAAATTTTTGCAACCTCCAAAATAGGACCAAAAACAGGGCAAGGATTCAGACCCTATAAAGATAAGTATGTGTGGTCATTTCATACTCAAACCACAGCAGAATCAAGATGATTTCAAATGACAAAATACATTCACAGGTCATAGAGACCACAGAGCCTTCTTGGCTCTCAAATGGCCTTTCCCTATTTTACAGTCCTACAAGATAAGATTATGAATTCCAAGCATTCATTGAGTCTTTTTCTGACTTAATAATTACCAGGAAAGAAGAGTCAATAAACATGACACAACAGTACATTCATATTTTCAGTTAATGCATATATGAAATTTTGTAATTTCTAACCAAAGGAAAAGATAAGCAACTAAGAAGCTGAATGTGTGTAACTTAGTTTAAATTTCATACAATGAGTACACATATCAGAATGCCATATCATCCTGATAATTTCTTTGCACCTTATTATCTGATATCTATTTAAGTCTAAAAATTATACATAATTTTATGTCTTCATTTAAAAGTTTTAAAAAATTGCCTAGAATATAGTTTAGTAGTAAAACTCACTCTTAAATTTAAATATTTTGGAGAATTTCATACTTGTAGAGAATGAAATATTACTATATTTACCACAATGTACACCTTCTAACTCCCATTTGCCACTATCCTATCTTCTTTCCTTTTTTGATCGCCTACTAAATTCAATAGGTACTGTATGTATGGGAATAGATGTAGAACCAGACACTTGAGCATGAGAAACTCAAACAGTGACCACACCCTTAGTAAAGAATGATCCTGCTTCTTAGGCAAATATTTGCTATGAATAGCTCATCAATATGTGTAGAGCCTAGAGAAGATCAACACCATCTGCCTTAGTCAGGGTTTTACTGCTGTGAAGAGACACCATGATCCAGGCAAATCTTATAAAGGACATTTCAGAGGGGCTGTCTTACAGGTTCAGAGGTTCAGTTTATTATTATCAAGGATGGTGAGCATGGCAGAGTCCAGGCAGAAATGAGACTAGAGGAGCTGAGAGTTCCACCTCTTGTTCTAAAGGCAGCTAGGAGAAGACTAGCTTCCAGGCACCTAAGAGAAGATCTTAAAGCCCACAGCCACAGTGACGCACCTACTCCAACAAGGCCAGACCTCCTAATAGTGCCACTCCTTGGCACTACTGCAAACGTATACAAACCATCACACTATCTATTCTGAGACCTTGTCTACCTTGATCTTGTGCAGGTCTTGCATAGGTAGCCACAGCTTCTGTGAGCTCATGAGTGTGGTAGCCATGTCAGACCCAGAAGATAAGCATTTTATAGAGCTCATCCCTAGCACCTAGATCTAACATGATTTTCTCTTCTTTTTTTCCATGATGTTTCCAGAGCCTTGGTCGCAGTGACAGTAGAGTTGATGAAGATGATTTATTTATGGTTGAGTAGAATGCCTCTTATTTTCAACACTTTAAACTGTGATAATTGTCTCCATTGACTGATGTTCAATGCCCACCCTGCAAAATTCAATCTTACCAAGGTTTAAAGCAGCCTACGAGTATGAATATAAACATAAGTATTTGGAAGGCAATATGACAGCATTTTCACTTAGCAAAATGACAATAATTTTACCCAAGACCTATGACTTTGCCAGGCATGGGCTTTGATTAGAATTATAGTACCAGACATAAAATTCTTCCTCTGGATCAAGCCTCAGATCCAATCAGAGAGTGGTTAATCACTCCATAATAGTCATCCCTCTATTGCATTAGTGGAATGATCTTGCCTGGCTGGTCAGTATTTCAGGATGCAAGTTCCAACTCTGGGTAAGATCATGGATGCATTTTCTCCCTGCCCCTAAAACAAGCATATCATATTCTACTACTGTGAAAGTTATCCAGGAGGGAGGAAATTTCCCAGCCATATTAATGTTTACTTTTCTATGTCCTGAAGACAAAATGTGTGGTGTTTCAGTGTATCTTCCTACTAAGCTTGTTGTCTACTATGTCCAGAGAGCATAGCTAAGCTGGGAATAAGAGGAAGGACTACCTTTTCTTAGTGGGGCTTCCTCTTCTCCTGATCAAGGGAACCCCACCTCCAATTTACTACCTGAGGAAGGTAACCTAATCTTTGGCAAAATTAGAGGTTCAACTTCCTTGAATGACTCTCGATCTAAGTGAGGTATCCCCAGAAACTTAAGCCCCAGCCAATGAAACTTCACTCTAAGAAGAACCCCACCCCACTCTCCCAGGTTCATATACATATATAGCCTTTGATGTGGCCTGAATAATGTGTATGTGCACAAGCTGTTTTGTTGAGTATCATCTAAGATTATTTACCTCAAGAGTTATAATACTGAAGAGCTGTAACAAAGAAATCGTCAAAGGAGACTTCCTCCCACTTCCCTGATTCCCCCATCTCCCATCTACAACCCTGATTCTAGCCCTTTGCCTTCATTGTATTTATAACTGTGTGTGTATCTCCTAAAATGTGCCCCATGGAAAGCCTTTTATTTTCAGAGTTAAAACAGGAGGCCAGCCTTCATGGGGCTCTCAGTTTGATCCTCAACACCACACAAATAGTAATTAATTAAAAACTTTACAGAAACTTTGGTGAAAGTAGGATAAATGTATAGAGCAGTACTTTGTTTTGCTAATATATGTGGTTTTAGTAAAATAAAACTCTACTTGAAAAAAATGAATATTTTCATTGCTTAAAACAAACAGTAAGCTCATTATAAGCTAGTAAACCAACATGTGGATAGATTCATCAGGGCTGATTAAGCTGAGTCAGTGATTTTAGCGGACCAGTTAAGCAAAACTGAGTAATTCTTCGTGAAGTGATTCAGGACAGCTGCTGGTTCTGTATATTTAAGAATAATTTTTACTGTGCTCAGAGTTCTGTGTGCCAATCAGTAAGCAATGCGCAAATACCATATGTCCATTAATTCATTTGATAAATAGATAAATAGATAGATACTAGAAAAAAAGATACTCTATGAGCAAGATAAATAGAATAATTTTTTTTTGTGTGTGTAGCAAATGCTTATTTAGTGTATGCCTCTTTTCTTGATTCAATGACATTGTACAAGGACAAACATTTATGGGAATGGGATATGAAAGAGTATGATAATGGCCAACTTTGAGCACCTGTGGCTCTCTAGGTATGGTCCGATAATGATTATCCTTGTAAAAGAGCAAACTCCAGCATGCTGCTGCATCCTTATATCCTTAGGATAAGATACCAGGAAAAAAAAAACAAAAACAAAACGATTTCCCTTCAGCTGAAAACAAGGCCAGTGATGTAGACCACATTAGCTTTCAACAACTATGACTTTGGAGACACCAACTTCAAAGGCATCTCAGTTATACTCTGTCAGTACATAGATTTAAATGTGACTAATATATACTAGCAGTTATTAAAGTCTGAGGGATCTCTCTACTTTTATTGTCTGATCTATTCACACTAAGATTATATTTCTATGCAGATATTATGTCTTAGGTCAATCATATGAATTTATATTTTCCACTTAAGGATTTCTCTCTTGGGTTGACTCTCAGTATTAATTGAGAATGAGTATTCTACTCAGTTACTTGTGTGGCCTGCTTTGATTTCACCTGCAATTCTTCTCATTTGCTGTTTCCTATAACTAAACCTCAGTACTGTATCTGGCCTGGAGCTGCATGGTAACTGGATCAATTTCTACAAAATTTTTATTTTAAGTCAAGCGGGGCAAAATTCCTATCCCTTTCTTATTCTGGCCTTAAAAAGGAGAGTTTCGCCCTTATTATACAAGACTCACTCCCCCAGTATTTGCTAAGTCAATACCTTCTTTGTTAGTTTGCTCAAGTGATGGGATGAACCTCAAAGTGCATCTGTCAGGCATTGGTTGCCTTCTTCACAGGTCACAGCTGAGGTAATTAGCAACATGTAATCATCCCTGGCTATGAGAGGATATTAATTCTAGCAGTAAAATTTCCCTGTGTCATACATGTGCCTTCCTGCACCTCTTGCTGTTTAGGAGATAAGGATTAGCAGGGTAGATATTCTTAGCAAGAGAATGTTACCATACTCTCCTCTGGAACTTTCCCATGCCTCAAAAGATAGGAATAAGGTGTAGTTTTCAAGTCAGTAGTACATCTAAATTTTATCACATTCTAAGATTTCATTTTTGTTTATGTGTACAAGTCTGCTTGCCTATCTGTGCACCAAGTTTGTGCAGCACCATCAAGCAAGCTTGTCCGGTCCCCTGGAATTATGGTTATATATGGTTTTACCAACCGATTTGGGTGCTGGGATTTCAATACCAAACCTCTGGAGAGCATCAAGTGCTCTTAACTATGGAACAATTTCTTCAGTCCCATTTCTATTAGGTTTACAAACATATTTTATGTGCCTGTGTGGAAGAGAATGACATCTGTGATTTGCATAATTTTGTGGAAAGAGATGAGTTCTGTTACTATCAAGAACAGTCTTTGCTGGTCTCTATTTCAGAGGAATTGTTTTTCTGACAAATGAATTACACTGAAAATGTTCCTTCCTGGAGATTCAGTCTGGGGTCTACAGCCAGATCTGCTGCTAAGTTCAGACCTGGCGTGGCCTTGCAGTTTGAAAAGGAGCAAGTGAAAAATACAAATGTAAGTTTGCTTCAGAGTTCCCCTCTCAATCTTCATTGGCAAAAGTGATGACTGTGTGAGCCCTGACCAAGAAGGATGCACCAGCATTTTAGTAACATGTGGAGAACCTCAGTCCTCCTGTTCTGTCACTGTAATTTGACATTTCTCCATCATTCAGGCATGATAATCTGGCAAATTCTACACTGCATCATGCTAGTCAGGTATATACCCTGTGTTTTCTTAGCCAAACCTTTCTACTTAACAGAAAAGATGAAAGAGCCAGAGGAGAAGGATAAAGTCAAGAGAACCAAGACTCTAAGTCTACATGATCAAGGCAAATGTGAACTCAAAGAGATTGAGGGAACATTCACAGGGTCTGTATGGGTCTTCATGAGTTGGCGTCCTAGAACTGAAAGGGCAGGAAGACACAGCCTTTTCTCTTAACTAAAATTAACCTCTAATGGATAATCACATGCTAATGACAATTTAGTTTCCTTCAAGGGAGTCTCACTGGAAAAAAAACAAACTCCTCTTAAGGGTGGGCTTCATGTCTAGCAGTGAATGGCCAATAGAAAATTAATTCAATGTTATTGAGCTTTGCAGGTTCTTTGTGTCATATTATCATGGCAGGGCGCCTCCTTTTTAAAATTAAAACTTATTATTATTTTTAATTTTTAATTACATTATTGTAGAATATTGACTCGTATTTATGTTTTTATTTTTTTATCTCTTCTTACCCTACAGGTTCTCTGAATATGTATTATGGTTTCAAGTTTGGTGTTTTTTTATGAGATTCCTGAGTAGGTCTCTGTTGTGCTTTCTCTTGGGGACTTACCCTATGCTCGTTTATTTTATCCAATTTTGATGTGGTAGTTTTTGTTTTATTTTTTTACATTTTATTTTATTATTATCCCATAGCAGTCTGTTTGTTTTCTAGTATGAGAGAGGGAGAGAGAGAGAGGAAGACAGAGAGAGAGAGAGAGAGAGAGAGAGAGAGAGAGAGAGAGAGAGAGATCCAGATGGTGAGTTGGGGAGGAATTGGAAGGAGTAGAGATATGAAGAATGGTAATCAAGATATATTATGTGAGGAGGAATATATTTTAAAAGAAGGGAAAATGAAATAGCTGCCTTTGGTGTTATGGAAGAGTAGTGAGCTGTGGGTACATGCTATTCTGCCAGATATATTTACATGGCTTCATAAAGAGGACAAATTCAGGATATAGATATGATGTTTTAACCTTCTTATTCTTCATGATCACACTGTAGTCTGTGATTCCCTGTTGCCAGCCATTTGCTTACATCATCCTAAAATATACATTTCTGTGAAGAGGTTAATTTTAGGTATCAATATGACTGGATTAGGGTTTTAAGTTTTATTTCTAGGTCTGAGTTTGGACATGCGTTCAGCAGAGAGTTGTTCTTGAATCAGAGGACTCTGGAAACAGTATATTTTCATTGTTCTCCATTGTGCAGCACAGAACAGCTCAAGGGCAGATAGATTAAAACAAAGGAAGAAAAACTTCTCAATCTTTCCCCCTCAATCTCTCTCTCTCTCTCTCTCTCTCTCTCTCTCTCTCTCTCCCCGCCCCCGATAATGAAATCTTTCTTCTCCTAATCTTAGCTATCAGAACCTGCTGGTAGCCTCTGCAGTGGTACTTTGTTTTATTTCCCAACCTTTATAAGGTTGTTAATGAAAAAGATAATTCTTTTTGTTTCTTGTCATAAGCCTGAATAACATACTGCCTCACAAAATAGAATCTACTCTTGATGTGAGTAATATACTCTGAGTCTAATTCTACACATCGGTGTTATTTTATAAGCAATAACTAAGAAAAAACAAAGAAACACACGAAAACACTAAAATCAACATACAAACGTGATCTTGATATTGACCAATTGACTTCCTGACACACATTAATAGATCACATATAGTGTGTAGGGACTTTAAAAAGCTTTCTCCCTCTGATGTCACTATTTGCAACCATGATAGAAGTGACCAAAGGGCGTTATTTACTCTTCTACAAACTACTCAGTGGCACTTGTGCTCTGGCATTTAGAATCAGTTCTCTCTTCCACATGAAGGAAAAGGAGGACTTGCATGATTATCTCCATCGGGTTTTCTTGTGTTTATTTCATTTTACTTTGTTTGCTTGTTTTTTGTGTATTGTTTTGTTTTCAAATCTTTGCTATAACTATAGGACTGCACATAATTTCCATGTATAGAAGCCGTTAGTATGGGGGCCTAAACCACATCTCAAATCCCAAACTTGCCTGCTTTTCCTCTTTTCTGTTTTCTTTACTACACAACTTCTCCATAAAATCAAATAAGTCTCTTCACATAAACCTTATGGCCACCAGGGCCAAGAGGATATGACTTTTATATTCATATAAAATAATTCCATGCTGCCTTATCACACATCTTTAGAGTTACCTTCCTATGGTGACCTACCCCTCTCTTAGTGTCTTGTTATATACCTAACGTCTGAGTTATATGAATTTGGTAGCCTGCTTATCAAAGACTTACCAACAATACCAAGAGCTAATGAGTGACATACAAAGGAATACATATTTTGATTTTGCGGTCTGGATTGTCTTACTCAGGATGTTTTTTTTCTAGTTTTTTCCATTTACTTGAGAATTTCATGATTTCAGGTTTGTTTTTGACATTTAACATAACACAATAAATATTCCATTTGTAAATATACTAAATCTGTTTTACGCAATCATCCAGTGAATTGATTCTATCCTGTGTTCAGTTTCTGGTTACTATGAATAAAGCAGGAATGAACATGATTAAGCAGAAGTCATCATAGTAGAATACAAAGGCCTTTTAATACATGCCCAAGGATGGTGGTATAGCTGGATCTTGAGGTGGATCCAGCTAGCAATTATTGGCTTTTGGGTATATACTAAGAATTATACAGCTGGGTTTCATCGTAGACATATATTTAGCATTTTGTAACTTCTCCTCCCTGATTTATAAACAGACTATACCAGTTTGCAATCCTTCCAACAGTGGATGAGGCTTCTATTTTTCCCTACATCTTTGGCAGCATCTATTGTTTTTTGTTGATCATAGTTTCTGACTGGGAAAAAATGAAATCTCAAATTTATGTGATTTTTTTACTGGATCAACAATGTAAAATCTAGAGGAATACATCCATATTCAAATTCATCCAAATATGAGAACAGAACAATATGTTTGTAGATCTATTCAAGTATAGTGTGACCATGCAGCTCAAAGGCTACCAAAATGAGCTCCTTTTCCAGATACTGTTGGCTTTTTCTTATGAGCTCTAGCTCTGATACCAATGATTCATTGATAGAGACCATCAAGGAATACATGCGGGTTTGAAATGGAATTAGAGGATGGAATTAGGATGGAATTTTAAAATCGAGAGTCTGTATTCTCTTTGTAAAATTGACTCTACAACAGATCAGTACCAGCTTATCTTCCAATGAATGATGGTCTCTGTAAGTACACGGCATGCTGTGTTTTGATTTTCATTACTATTTAGCATCCAATGCTAAATGATATGATGATGTACCATCACATAGGTTCAGCACAATGTAAAAAAATTACAACCCAGTGTGGTTGATTCCCACTCATCATATATGCAAGAAAAATTAAGGTTGCTACAATGTGAAAAAAGTTAACAAACAAGTGGATGAGAAGATAGACATATAAATGTGTCTGAAATAATGCTTAATATCTTTAATTCATCCATATGTTTGTTGACTGCAAGAGAATATAGAACCAGCCCATTTAAGGAAATAGATATATCTAAGGAATACAGGTAAAATATGCAGAATAATCAAGGTTGGGCATTCACAGCTCTATGAATATTGACTGAAACACTCTCTGGAAAACAGGAGTGCTGACACAAGGACATAGATGACCAAGGTAGTCAGAAATGGTTCCATGTTACAGTTAGGGCACTGAATTGTCTCTCCTTTACACAAAAGATGGTTATGTATTAGACGGCTTAAATCCTGATCTTCATTATTAATATAATTGTAAGAGATACTAGAAAACGCATACAATGCACTTTGCTCATGTTTTAAAGCAAAAGGCACTTTAATTTTCACTTAAATACATCACTCAAATGCATTATCTCTTTGGATTTTCTTTAATATTTTCCCTAGTCGACAAGCAAATCTCATTATTGTGTTCTAACTTTCAACTCTGCAGATAAAATATTCTTTAATGATTCTGTTCCTATAATTACTTGCAGGATAATCTCTTCATTTAAATATTAGCAAATTGTTGACAATCTCTTTTGCAACTCAATGAACTATTCATTGACAATTCTCTGTGGCTGTGTTCTTAGTGCAAGTTTTAAAAGTAAATAATGCTATCATAGGAGCTGACAAATCTGCTCTTAAAACGCTTCTATTTTCTATCTACCAGCTGTCCCCTCCGAGAGGCAAGATGTAATGAATCTCAGGAAAGGATTATACACTGCCACCTACTCTATTAGGGTATTTTATTTCTAGGCTTGGGAGCAGACAGAAGTGAGTTTATACATTACACAACTAAGCTTTTCATTAGACATTTTTTTGTTTGTTTGTTTGCTATCATTCTACCCTGCAGATATTCAAAGTGTAATTCTAATTTAATTTTTAAAATCTGAACACCAAATGTGATAGCAACCACTCTTGTCTTTTGTATATTTTTTTCTTCTGACAAGATGGAAATGAGCATGAAATTCAATAAATCCTCTAGTGAGCAACCAATAAAAGAAATTCCTTAGAGATTTGTAAGTATAATAACATCAAAATGTTTGAATGTTTGCTATATAAGTTGTACTGTATTTGCACACACAATATATTTTATAGTTATCTATTTTATATATATGTGATATTACATGCTTCTGCCATTAAGTGCAATGTGTAGTTGTCATTTAATAATTGAAATGCATTCCTTCTTCTTCATCCTGTGCTGAGATTTGGGCTAACACATGTCCCAGGATCTATCTGCCTCCAGTTGTGGCTGATGTGATGTCTTGCCAACAGTAAGTGGCAAGAGGAGAGACTGGCTCATTAACTCCATAGGATCCCATGGCAGCAGTAGAATCAAGCAGATTAAGATGCTGTCAGGCCATTCAAGAAACAGTGAGGTTCTGGGGCAGCTTTGCTCCTAATGGGAAATGGGTAGTTGCTTCTTTTATGTTGAGCACAATGATATTTTGATTGTCATAAGTACTCAACAGGACAGCATTTCAAAAGTAGACTGCACTGAAAAGATGTGGCCATCATTACCCACACAGTTTCCTAGCTGAAGGACCAACCTCAATTACTCTGATTTTTCCCTTCCTGTTCTTAGGTGCTTCAGAGTCTGTTTGAATCATGGGGATTACCTTTCAAATATCTTTGACATATTCTATCCCAATACAATTAATCCTCTTCTCTTCACAAAAATTCATGTTTACATATGATAATCTCTATCTCCTTTAACTAGAATAGTGAAACATCACTAGAGAAAAATCACATAAGTGGAAGATTGAATTAATCTTAGTGTTATACTCTGGAAAGTCTCTCAGAGGTACCTGGAATACATGTGCCCCAAATTTCACAAATTACTCTTTGAGATAAGTGTTCCATTCCTCTCTGATTAGCTTCATACCTCAACAGCCAACAGT
>LR749946.1:121053-165504 GCA_902729485.2 Mus minutoides
TAGTCCCAGTCTTTTCCACAGCAACCTCAGGCCAGCTGGATTGCAGCCTGGTGGATAACAATGGGCGCATGCATTTCCTGGTGATTCAGGCTGCAGAATCTCATTCATTGTTAGCATGATACACAATGTCATTGGCATTTCTTTGTTTTATTCCTCCTGGTGTTCTTTTCTCCTGCTGTTATTATACCCACTAGCATTTACAGCTATGTTGCTCTACAAAAATTAAACATTGATAAATGTTTTAAGGACAGAAAGGAACGCTTTTTATGGCTGACATAAAATTTTCTCTTGTTTCCTTAAAGCTTGTTTGCCAGGGAATGAAAAGCTACAATTACGTTAGTCCGATCATGAGTTTTCACACTGATGTTGGCTGCACAATTACTCCTGGCCTCAGCAATGAGTTTGAAAGCTGAAACACAAAAAGGTAATCAACTGGGTGTCTTTGGCAGACAAAAAGAGACTGATTTGGGAAGGATCAGAGGGCAGAGGAAATGGCTATAAGGATAGAAAAATTCCTCCCCAGAAAGCTCAGACATCACTCCATCTATTTTTATATGTTTTTTTCTTGTCCTTATTACCAAATGCTTGGTCAGTTTTCAAATGGTTAGAATGATTGCTTTGCTTCAGTGTGAGGTATTCCTTGTTTCAGACAGGAATGAAATCAGACTTGATAGGTTGTTCATATTAGAATTAACTGCCTGCAGGATTGCAGCAAGCAGCACTAATTGGAGATTCTCACAAGTGAGACATGATGGGACCTCTGACATGACATTAGCTTTCAGACATCATGGGTATTTTACCTTTCTTGCATATTACGGGAAAATCAACCTCAAAAATATGTTGGAGAATTATTAGAAATACATGATAAAACAATATACTAGGCTAAAACAGGCCACTGAAGATAATTTTGTGGGGAAAGAGTACATACACAGAAAAAAAAATGCCAATATTAAATCTAGGTGTGTATAAGCCTTGAATGTTACTGTATTAACTACCAGGTGTGAAACTTTACACCAGTCTTTTTTTTTTCACTTTTTAATTTAAAATTTGCTTTCTTTCATATCCTCATTTTGGTTTTCCTTTCACCAACTCCTCCCAGATCCACTCCTTTTTGCCACCCACCCACATTCACACTCCTTCTTTCTCTAAAATTAGAAAAAAAAAAAGAAAAGAAGCAAACTAAAAATATCTACTACTACTACTATGACGACGACGACTACAACGACAACGACGACAATGACGATGATGATGACGACAACGACGACAACTACTACTACGAAGTAAGCCATTTGTCATTGTGATGAGTTCTCCTTTAAGACAATAGCGTCAATTATTCTTATTTCACAGAATGATTATGAACATTTCAAAATGAACATGTGATGTTCAGCATGTTGTGTGGTCTGAATAGGGAGTTGATATTTGATGGGCACTGTGTGAGGATTATTAGACTCATGTTTCTGAAATTTTGATCTGAGTTCTGTTGAAGTCATCAAAAGGTGCAAGAATTTTCTGTTGAGCAGACTATAAGGAAAGACACCTAAATAAATGATCATGGTTGCTCTGTACTTCTGTTTTCATCTCTCTCCACCATTTTCTAATGTCACTGTCTTCACCTGGATTGTCTATTATCCATTTCATCACATCACTTATCCCATTCCTCAGCATACTCTCTGTTCCCTGTATTTTTTACCAGTCAAATAATAGAGGCAAATATCATAAATGGCCAGGCACACCATGAGGGTGTATATTAGTTATACTCAGGTAGTGCATGATGAAGTCCTTATTTCAGATGGTGTCAGGAGATCTGCAAGCCACACCCCTTGACCTATTTGACTTTACATCAGACAGGTTTTCCACTATCTAGAATCTTGACTGTTTTTCTTAGACTTAAGACTCGTGACTTAAGAAATCCTCTCATCATAAACTCTTCTTCCCTCTTTGAGTTGTAAATAGTTTAAAGAGACTTTCATAAGTTTTAAAACCCAGGAATATAATTTTCAAGAACATGGGCCCACATCTGTGACCTGGAATCAATGAGAAAGACAGACCTCATCTCATTGGGATGGCAGAAGCCTATCTCCAGTGAGAACCAACAATACTGGCCTGATTTAAAAATAAAAGAAACAAATACTCAATAGGAAACTTATGAATATGTACTTTACTGATCCATCTCCCTGAAATGCCTGCCACATCCTTCCAATAGCACATAGCTCCTATGGGTTTCCTGTGGGCAACCATCTTGAAGATGTTCCCTACCCTGCTTTTTAGTCCAGTGAGATTTTTTCCTTTAAAAGTGTTCTTTATATTCAAGTTTTAGAAATAAGATTCTTCCATACAACTCATAGTTATTTAATAGCTTATCTTAGCTATCCAATATAATGTATTTCAAATGAACAGACTGTATCATATTAATGTTGCTGTCTCCAGTTCTTAATAGTATCTGGGGCACAGTATAAAATTAAATCATAATGTACAAGATAGTGTAGTGATAGTCATCATTCAGACAACAGCATCACTGGTGTCTGCTCCTAATTTTGCACAACGAACATGTGAGATTTTAATACTATAGAGTCATTTTGCTTCCCAAATTCAAGTGTTAGATATACAAAGAATAGGCAATCAAACAACCTGTTTGGTGTCAGTATAGCAGAGACTATTGTGTAATTTGTAATCACATCTGACATGATTAGACTCATAAATATACAGACAATCTATGAACACATGTGATAGTTTTGTTTTACTTCAAAATTCTATCTAGTTTTTTTTTTTTTTTTTAATGATAAAATTGCTTTCCTGCCAAATAACAATCATTGTTATTCGTTTCTATAGAGCCTGGTGTTACCCTTTGGGGTAGAAGATAGAGTCAAGGAGAACTAAGTGGGGGTATATTTTTAGTAATGAAGACTTATTGAGCTAGTTCACAGAAGGGAAGTCTGCACACCTTACAAGGTCTTAAGAATGGAGCCATAAAAGCATAGACTTCAAACAGGAGAAATGTGAACATTGGTAGAATATAATAAGCCTACAAAAATATGGATGCCCATTCTTATGGACACTATGACTAAAAGAGAAACAGCCAGTACATGGGTCATTACAAAACTACATTTCTCTACATTCTTTGGTGATATAGTCAGATGAGGGGAAAAACAACAGAAAAAATGTTCCTAGTAAATATTTAGTGGAAAATTTGAAGGCGAATGTGGTGCTACCACTAATGGGTTATGAATAGTAATCTGTATTTTTAGCTCCCTGGTATTGCATCAAATTGTTCTCCTCTGAATCTGAACTGGTGCACATCTTAATTCCAAATGGTTTGAGTTTTCTTTAAATATTCCATACCGTTCTTCTCCCCAGAGCTTCGACATCAACCTTCAGTAACTAGTACAAGCATCTATTTTGTTGGTGATTTACCTATGGGGATACTCTGTGCTTTCTTATTTAGCTTCCATATTGAATTTAAATGTTTTATATTTATTTTTCTACCAGTAATCTTAAGCCTGAAGCCAATGAATGAATCTTGAGCAAAGAATAAATGAGATGGATTCTTTCTACAACCTAACTCATTTCCTGTGAGCTTAGAGAATTAACTGTTTCACATCAGTAGGATATTTCATACTGCAGGCATTTTTTAAAATAGCAATAGACAAAACAATACTTTTTTGTTTTTCCTGCAGTGAAACAGAAATGTTCAGAAATTATACTGAGGGAGAGTGTTGAATCAGACACATGGAATCAGCTGGTGATTTCAATGTGTTCTCACTAAGGTTTCCTTGATTTTAAATTGATATTTATGCACTTGTGTATTATTTATGTATGCATGTATGCATGTATGTATGTATGTATGTATGTATGTATGTATGTATGTATTCTGAGGAAAAGGTTTCTCTACATACCACTGGCTGTCCTGGGACTCACTCTGTAGAAGAGGCTGGCCTTGAACTCAGAAATCTGCCTACCTCTGCCTCCTGAATACTTCAATTAAAGGCACATTCCACAATACCAAAGTCTTTTTAAAAATTTATAATCATTTGATATATAACTAATATTTTATATTTATATTTTAAATACTAATTTAACATAAAAATAAAATATAAAATTAACTTTTATATTTAATAACATTTAATGTATGTATAGTATATTTATATCATGTCCTTCTCCTTGTCTGAAATTCTTCTCGATTCTACCCATCTTATTACATATTCAGCTTCATGATCTTTCCCTATCTCAAAAAAGACAATGAAACAAAGATAAATTGAACAACGAATAAAAAAAAACATAATATCACAAAAAGCACACACACACACACACACACACACACACACACACACACACCAGGACTGAAATAGCAACAACAACAACAACAACAACAACAACACAGTACAAAAATAACCAGAAATTAGCTTTCTGTTCTTCAACTACCCTTAAGCATTAGGCCTGATTTGATTCCCAGAATCTACATAGCAGCCTATAATATGTAGCTCATGTTTTATGGGTTATGATGCCCACTTCTAGCTTTGGTGAACACTGAATGTATAGGCTATTAATATAAAAAAAAAAAAAAACATGTACAGCACACACACACACAGAGCACACAAATAATAATTAATATTTTAAAGGCTGTAACATTTCATATCTCTTCAGGCAGTTATCAAAATATCTTCACTTATACCTGTGAGAATTATGAGTTTGAATTTTTTTCAATTTGTTAGTCCAATATGAACAAGTTATTTTATTTGCTTTAATTTGAATTTACCTACTATGAATTGGCTATCTTCATTGAACTATTTTATGAAGATTATATAACCAAACATACTGGCTTGTGCTTTATACACATTTTTGCAGGTTTTCTATAAAAAATTTTTTTTTGGTAATTTCATCTTTCCTACATTCTTTAGCCTTGATTTCCTCCATATTCCCCCACCTTTTCCTCTAAGATCCATGAGCCTTTTATTAAATGTTTTAAATCCATGTAGTGCTGCATTGGTGTGTCTGGGTGTGAGTTGATCCATTGGAGGATGGATGGCCTCTCACAGGACTCATCCTTGATGAGAACCTACTATCCCTCCATAGAAACTATTAACTCCCAATAACTCCTCAGCTAGGGATGAGACTTCATGAACTCCTCGCTACCCATTCTGGGACTTTTGTTTTGTTTTGTTTTGTTTTGTTTTGGATGAATCTTGTGTAGAACTGGTGCATGAAGCCATAGCAGCTGTGAGATCATAGTGCAGTGACCTAAGATGTCCTGCAAATGCGTTTGCTTCAGATGTCCAGTACCTCTGCATTTTACAAATTTTCTCTTCCCCCTTACATGACGAATCATGAGGTTAGGAAATGGTAGTAATCTAATTGTCCTATTTATAACTGGCTGGTCTTGAATATCTGATTTCGTCCTCATCTTGTTCAAATATAAGTTGTATGCATGTATTTAGGATGTGTATGCTGAATGTATGGAGGAAAGAGTCTGAGACAAGCCTCGGCTATATGCCTTTTTTAATTCTTTCACTATGATAAATTTCAGTGAATGCTAATACTACAGTTGCTTTTTCTCTAATAAGTAATACATTTCTATCATTCTCTCAGCATCTACTCTAACCATTATCTATTATTGTCTGTAGAGACTATTCTATATTTGTTACCTTTCTCTGTCCTTAGCAGTACCCTAGCACGTTACATTCCAGATGCTAGAAAGATCTTCTACAGAGGTCAATCAACTCACCGTGCTTAAAACCCTCACTTGTTGTGAGGAGAAAATATGTAAATTAAAATTTATGATCGCAATCTTGGGTCCCGGATTCCTCTGAGATCAGTCTTCACAGGCCAGCTCACAGACTGCAATGGGTGAGTGAGTAGACTGCAGAAGCAACAAAGTTTCTGGGACAGACACAGTTGCAAGCTCTAGACATCCTCGCACATTCCCCATCTGAGGAGAGGTGTCTGTCCTGGAGGGCTTTGCCTTCTGGAGCTCTTGAGGGAACCATTTTGGGTCCCAGGTCCCTCAGAGACCAGTCTATGCAGGTGAAAGTGCAGACTGCAGATGTGACAAAGCTTCTGGGACAGGCAGAAGCAACACAGCTTCTGGGACAGACTCAGTTTTGGGCTCCAGACATCAGGGCCTTCCTTCCCCACCTGAGGAGAGGTGTCCACCAGGGAGGGCTCTGCCTGCAGAAGCAAGTGAGGGAACCATCTTGGGTACTGGATCCCTCAGAGGCCAGTCTGCACAGGTCAGCTCACAGAGTATGAAGAGTGAGTGAGTGCACTGCAAAAGCAACACCGCTTCTGGGACAGGCAGAAGCAACATAGCTTCTGGGACAGACCCAGGATAAGGCTCCAGTCTTCAGGGCACCTTCCACACCTGAAGACAGGTGTGGTGTCCACCCGGGAGGGCTTTGAGGGAGCCAACTTGGGTCCTGGGTCCCTCAGAGACCAGTCTGAGCAGGTGAGCATGCAGACAGCAGAGGCAACACATCTACTGGGACAGGCCTTGTATTGGGCCTTCATCTTTAGCCAAGAGGAAGGTCTGAACACCAGACCTCTGTGCATCTTCATTGCAAGAAGAGAGCTTGCCTGAAGAGAAAAACTCTGACCATTGAGACTCAGGAGAGAGCTGGACTCACAGGACTGCTGACAGAGGCTAACAGAATCACAGGAGGAATAAGCTCCAACCAGAGACAACTATAACAACTAACTCCAGAGATTACCAGATGGTGAAAGGCAAATGTAAGAATCTTAATAACAGGAACCAAGACCATTCACCATTATCAGAACTCAGGACTTCCACCTCAACCAGTCTTGTATACCCCAATACACCCAAAAAGCAAGACTCAGATTTAAAATCATATCTCATGATGTTGATAGTGAACATGAGGAAGGACTTTAATAACTCACTTAAAGAAGCACAAGAGAACAAAGACTGCTAAAGAGGTAAAAGTCCTTAAAGAGGAAACACTAAAATTCCTTAAAGAAGTACAGGAAAACTCAAGCATACGAGTGACAGAATTGAACAAAACCATCCGGGACCTAAAAGGGAAAATAGAAAAAATAAAGAAAACCCTAAGTGAGACAACTTTGGAGATAGAAACCCTAGGAAAGAAATCAGGAAACATAGATGTGAGCATCTGCAACCGACTACAAGAGATGGAAGAGAGATTGTCAGGTGCAGAAGATTCAATAGGGAACACGGGCACAGCAATCAAAGAATATGCAAAATGCAAAAAGACCCTAACTCAAAATAGCCAAGAAATCCAGGACACAATGAGAAGACCAAACCTATGGATAATAGTAGTAGATGAGAATGAAGATTTTCAAATTAAAAGGTTAGCAGATATTTTCAACAAATTGATAGAAGAAAACTTCCCAAACCTAAAGAATGAGATGCCCATGAACATACAAGAAGCCTACAGAACTTCAAATAGACTGGACCAGAAAAGAAATTCCTCCAGACACTTACTAATCAGAACAACAAATGCACTAAATAAAGATAGAATATAAGGGAAAAAGGTCAAATTACATATAAAGGCAGGCCTATTAGAATTATACCAGACTACTCACCAGAGACTAAGAAAGCCAGAAGATCCTGGACAGATGTTAAAAAGACCCTTAGAGAAGAAAAATGCCAACCCAGGCTACTATACGCAGAAAAATTCTCAATTACCATAGATGGAGAAATCAAAGTATTCCATGATAAAACCAAATCCACACAACATCTTTCCACTAATCCAACCTTTCAAAGGATAGTAAAGGGAAAACACCAACACAGGGATGGAAACGACACTTTAGAAAAATCAAGAGTAATCCTTCAACAAACCTAAAACAAGACAGCCCCAAGAAGAGAATTCCAACTTTAACATCAAAAATAACAGGAAGCAACAATTACTTTTCTTTAATTACTCTTAACACCAATGGACTCAATTCCCCAATAAAAAGACATAGACTAATAGTCTGGCTACACAAACAGGACCCAACATTTTGCAGCTTACAGAAAACCCACCTCAGGGAAAAAGACAGACACTATCTCATAGTGAAAGGCTGGAGAACAATTTTCCAAGCAAATGGTCCGAACAAAAAACCAGGAATAGCCATTCTAATATCAGATAAAATTGAATTAAAAAAAAGTTATCAAAAAAGACAAGGAGGGGCCCTTCATAATCATCAAAGTAAAATCTTCCACAAGAACTCTCAATTCTGAATATGTATGCTCCAAATAAAAGGGCAGCCACATTCATTAAAGAAACTGTTGTAAAACTCAAAGCACACATTGCACCTCACACAATAATAGTGGGAGACTTCAACACCACACTCTCACCAATGGACAGATCCTGGAAACAGAAACTAAACAGAGACACATGAAAACTAACAGAATTTATGAAACAAATGGATTTAATAGATATCTACAGAACATTTTATCCTAAAACAAAAGGATATATCTTCTTCTCAGCACCACATGATACCTCCTCCAAAATTGACAATATAATTGGTCACAAAACAGTCCTCCACAAATACAAAAATATTGAAATTATCCCATGCATCCTATCTGACCACCATGGACTAAGGCTGATCTTCAATAACAACATAAATAACAGAAAGCCAACATTCACATGGAAACTGAACAACACTCTACTCAATGATTCCTTGGTCAAGGATGAAATAAAGAAAAAAATTAAGATTTTAGAGTTTAATGAAAATGAAGCCACAACATACCCAAACTTATAGGACACAATTAAGGAAGTCCTAAGAGGAAAACTCATAGCCCTGAGTGTCCCAAAGAGAAACTAGAGAGAGCATACACTAGCAGAGTGACAGCACACCTAGAAGCTTTAGAACTAAAGGAAGCAAATTCACCCAAGAGGAGTAGATGGGAGGAAATAAACAAACTCAGGGCCAAAATCAACCAAGTGGAAACCAAAAGAACTATTCAAAGAATCAACCAAACCAGGAGATGGTTCTTTGAGAAAATCAACAAGATTGATAAACCCTTAGCCATACTAACTAGAGGGCACATGTACCCCCCCTCCCCCAGCCTGCTTCAGGCTAAGAGCAGACCTGTCCCTTCTGAAGGTAGTCCACCTGAGGCCACCTAAGGCATGGCTTTCCAGCTAAGGCTGGCTTCCTTTGTTGTGTGAAGCGCCTCTGTGTGCCTCCTGGATCCTACTACATGAAGCAGTTCCTTGCCCAGATCCTGCTTCCTGCTGAGACAACCTTGAGACAATACACAGTTCCCAGGATTTGGGGCAACATCCAGGCACCTGCCAACTGAATCTAGGATCTTGTATGGAATGGCTGGGGGTGGAGCCTACCCTCATATAACTAAGAAAGATTCTTGAGTAAAGTAAGAGATGTCTTGAACAGGGAATCATTTTGGCATCCTTTTTCTATCCCATCTATTCTCTTTCAGCCCCAGTTTGCCTTCCAGAGAACTCAGTTAATGGGTGGGCCTAGATCAGTGTACCCCAACAGGCACAGGGACAGTATTTTATTAACAAAATCAAAAATGAAAATGGAGACATAACAACAGATCCTGAGGAAATCCAAAACATCATTAGATCCTACTACAAAAGGCTATACTCAACAAAACTAGATAACCTGGATAAAGTGGACAACTTCCTATAGAGATACTTGGTACATAGTTAAACCAGAATCAGACAAACAGTCCGATTTCCCTTAAAAAAAAAATAGAAGCATTCATCAATAGTCTCCCAACCAACAAAAGCTCAGGACCAGATGGGTTTATTGCAGAGTTCTATCAGACCTTCAAAGAAGACCTAATTCCAACTCTCTTCAAACTATTCCACAAAATAGAGACAGAAGGTACTCTACCCAATTCATTCTATGAAGCCACAATTACTCTGATACCTAAACCACATAAGGACCCAACAAAGATAGAGAACTTCAGACCAATTTCCCTTAGGAATATCAATGTAATCAATAAAATCCTCCCAAACCGAATCCAAGAACACATCAAAACGATGATCCATCATGACCAAGTAGGCTTTATTCCAGGGATGCAGGGATGGTTTAATATATGGAAATCCATCAATGTAATCCACTATATAAACAAACTCTTGTGTCTAGCTGCATATGTAGCAGAAGATGGCCTAGTCAGCCATCATTGGGAATAGAGGCCCCTTGGTATTGCAATCTTTATATGCCCCAATACAGGGGAACGCCAGGGCCAAGAAGTGGGAGAGGGTGGACAGGGGAGCAGGGCAGGGGAGGTGAGAGGGAACATTCAGGATAGCATTTGAAATGCAAATTAAGAAAATATCTAATAAAAAATGGAAAGAAAAAAAAAAGAAAATATCTAATAAAAAATTGTTAAAAAAAAAACTCAAAGATAAAAATCACATGATTATCTCCTTAGATGCTGAGAAAGCATTTGACAAAATCCAAAACCATTTCATGATAAAAGTCTTGGAAAGATCAGGAATTCAAGGCCCATTCCTAAACATAATAAAAGCAATCTACAGCAAACAAGTAGCCAACATCAAACTAAATGGAGAGAAACTGGAAGCAATCCCACTAAAATCAGGGACTAGACAAGGCTGCCCACTTTCTCTCTACCTATTCAATATAGTAATTGAAGTTCTAGCCAGAGCAATTCAACAACAAAAGGAGGTCAAGGTGATTCAAATTGGAATGGAAGAAGTCAAAATATCACTATTTGCAGATGATATGATAGTATATACGGGTGACCCCAAAAATTCCACCAGAGAACTCCTAAAACTGATAAATAGCTTCAGTGCAGTAGCTGGATAGAAAATCAATTCAAACAAATAAATGGCCTTTCTCTACACAAAGGATTAACAGGCTGAGAAAGAAATTAGGGAAACAACAACCTTCACATATTCACAAATAAAATAAAATACCTTGGTGTGACTCTAAGTAAGGAAGTGAAAGATCTATATGCAAGAACTTCAAAGACTTTGAAGAAAGAAATTAAAGGAGATCTCAGAAGATGGAAAGATCTCCCATGCTCATGGATTGGCACAATTAATATAGTCAAAATGGCTATTCTGCCGAAAGCAATCTACAGATTCAATGCAATCCCCATCAAAATTCCAACTCAATTCTTCACTGAGTTAGAAAGTGCAATTTGCAAATTCATCTGAAATAATAAAAAACCTAGGATAGCAAAAACTATTCTCAATAATAAAAGAACCTCTGGGGGAATCACCATGCCTGATATTAAGCTGTAGTACAGAGCAATTGTAATAAAAAGTGCATGGTACTGGTACAGTGACAGACAGGTAGATCAATGGAATATAATTGAAGACCCAGAAATGAATCCATACACCTATTGTCACTTGATCTTTGACAAGGGAACTAAAACCATCAAGTGGAAAAAAGACAGCAGTTTCAACAAAGGGTGCTGGCACAACTGGTGGTTATCAAATAGAAAAATGCAAATTGATCCATTCTTATCTCCTTGTTCAAAGATCAAGTCTAAGTGGATCAAGGAACTTCACATAAAACCAGAGACACTGAAATTTATAGAGGAGAAAGTGGGGAAAAGTCTTAAAGATATGGGCACAGGGGAACAATTCCTAAACAGAACAACAATGGCTTGTGCTGTAAGATCAAGGATTGACAAATGGGACCTTACAACATTGCAAAGCTTCTGTAAGGCAAAAGACACTGTCAACAAGACAAAATGACCCCCAATAAATTGGGAAAGAATTTTTAACAATCCTAAATCTGATAGGGAACTAATATCCAGTATATACAATGAGCTCAAGAAGCTGGACTCCAGGAAATCAAATAACACAATTTAAAAATAGGGTACAGAGCTAAACAAAAATTCTCAACTGAGAAATAGCAAATGGCTGAGAAGCACCTGAAAAAAATGTTCAACATCCTTAATCATCAGGGTAATGCAAATCAAAATAATGTTGAGATTCCACCTCACTCCAGTCAAAATGGCTAAGAGCAAAAATTCAGGTGATGGCAGATGCTGGCAAGGATGTGGAGAAAGAGGAACACTCCTCCATTGTTGGTGGGATTTCAAGTTTGCACAACCACTCTGGAAGTCAGTCTGGCGTTTTCTCAGAAAAATGGACATAGTACTACCTGAGGATCCAGCAGTACCTCTCCTAGGCATATACCTAGAAGATGTTCCAACTGGTAATAAGAACCCATGTTCCACTATGTTCATAGCAGCCTTATTTATAATAGCCAGAAGTGGGAAATAACTCAGATGTCCCTCAACAGAGGAATGGATACAAAAAAATGTGGTACATTGACACAGTGACGTACTAGTCAGATATTAAAAACAATGAATTTATGAAATTATTGGGCAAATGGAGGTATCTTGAGGGTATCATCCTTAGTGAGTTAACCCAGTAACAAAAGAAGTTACTAGATATGCACTCACTGATAAGCAGATATTAGCATAGAAACTTAGAATACCAAAATACAATTTGCAAAACACAAGAAAATCAAGAAGGAAGACCAAATTGTGGATACTTCATTCCTCCTTAGAATAGGGAACAAAATACCCATGAAAGGAGTTACAGAGACAAAATTTGGTGCTAAGATCAAAGGATGGACTATCCAGAGACTACCCTACCTAGGGATCCATCCCATAATCAGTCATCAAACCCAAACACTATTGCATAGGACAGCAAGAGTGTGCTCAAGGGACCCTGATATATCTGTCTAGTATGAGGCTATGCCAGTGTCTGGCAAATACAGAAGTGAATGCTCACAGTCATCTATAGGATGGAACACAGGGCCCTCAATGGAGAAGCTAGAGAAAGTACCCCAGGAGCTGAAGGGTCTGCAACCCTAAAAGAGGAGCAACATTTTGAACTAACTAGAACCTCCAGAGCTCTTGACTCTGATTGCATATGTAGTAGAAGATGGCCTAGTTGGCCGTCATTAGTAAGAGAGGCCTCTTGGTATTGCAAACTATATGCCAAGGCCAAGAAGTGGGAGTGGGTAGATAGGGGAGCTGGGCTGGGGGAGGGAATAGAGAACTTTCAGGATAGCATTTGAAATAAAATTAAGAAAATATCTAATAAAAAAGAAGAAAATTATTATAGCATCATGACCACCTTTCCAAGTTGTGATATTCCAAAATATTAAAAGTTTCAGGTCACTTCCCTACATCATTCTTTGCAATGTTACATTGGGTTTTGGGTCTTTGGAGTATACTACACTTCTTTATAGCTCAGTGATTTCTTTCTTATCTGACTCTTCTCGCAGACATATATTCCTTTTCATTCTCTAGACTCATGTGATCTGGTTTGCATACTTGTTAGCACAGGACACTCCCTTCTGCTTCATTTTAGCTTCCACAGACCACATCATTAAAAAGAAATAATTAACATTGTAATAATTTGCCAGGATTTTGTTGTGGAATGACTCACATAATATTATATGTATTTATTTCTAGTGTTCCTCATAAGTATACTGTCTGTGAAAATAAGACTGTAGGATGTGTATGTACTATTTGCATGCTGTGTGGACATTTTCACGATCACACCAGTTGCTCAGCAACTGACAAGGAATGAAAATGAATCTGGTGTGAGGCAGTGAGAAAGATTTCCAAAGTGGGCATATTTGAGCTGGATCTCCAATGAGCCAGGCACAGATATTCTACAAACAGCAACAACCAAGGAGCATTGGTGCCCCTAAGATAAGGAAATGATAACAGAACATATCATGGTGTTACCTCTTAAAGCAGAAAGTATATCTACAACAGAAGTTGTTTCATTCAAGTGAAGTCTATGAGTTTGCCTTATTGCTTAACTACAAGTTATAGTTCAAAAGTGCATTCCACTGAATATTGAGAAGAGCTTTGAATAGTAGATCTTCCATACTTAGTTTAGTAACTTTTCACCATGCAAAATTCTCTTCTAGATGGATCAGGACTATCATAAGTACCAAGAGAAAGCAAGATGGGGAAGAAATGAGAAGTCTTGGCAACATTAAAACTGATAACATGTGACCTATATGCTTCACCATGTTTTTCAGACTGACTTCCTATCACATGCCATGGAGCTGATGACTATGCCACTTTCCCTGTTTCTCCTTGTTCTATAACTCATCCCTGGTTCATTCTGTTTTCAGTGAGATGGAAAGTGAGAATTTATGACTACATTCTATGTAGAGAGCCATGCCTGAGCTGGTTCTGCCGCCATTCCAAGATGGCGCCAACATCCTGTCACCACCCCCAAGCCTGGGTCAAGCAAACAAGTTCAGTGCGCATGCGCTTGTTACAAAGCCACGTAAGTCACCGCCCATCCCGCGGCGTAACTTGAGGTAATGGGCAGTAAGCCAATCCTGATGACACACGTCTCACTGAGGTGTATATAAGTGGGATCCATCTTGGGCTCGCTCTCTTCCTCCACATGATGTAATAAAGATGTGCTGCAGAAGGATTCTGGAGTCCACTCCCGTTCTTGCCAGCGAGGCGGTAGCATGGGCACTTAAAATTCTAACCACCCTCTGTTTCACCTCTCCTCACATTGTCCTTATTATTTCCACTACTACTTTTGTACCAGTTACTTCTTGCTTGGTCCAGGAAGAGCCAACATAAATTAGTGGGATTTGTAAGTTGAATTAAAGATGTCTAACTTTTCAAATTTTTGTTTATCAAAACAAATGTAGAGGAAAGGTAATAAAATGGATGTTTTCTTAGCTAAGTATTTGATTCAAGCAAATGTCTTCCTGGAAGTGTGAAAATTCTCTGTAAGTAGTGAGTTATTTCTTTTTTTCTCAATCTTACATTTGAAAACAGAAACATTAAATTTACAAAAATTCCTATAGTATGTAATGGCAATATTGTCTTTATTCACTTTATTCCCCCTTTATATCTATGTACCATTTCTTTGTTTTAAATCACTATCATTGTATTGAACACTTTCAAATATGTACCTGTGTGAGAAATTTTCACCAAGTATCTGTGATCAAATCCAGAACCATCTAATCAGCTTCTTCTTGGGTTAACAAGAAAGCCATGTTTGCTGTGGTAGACTTAGGTTGGTTGCATCCTCTCCATGTAATCTCTCATCACAGTTTTTTAGCTGTACATATCTCTATCAAGCATGACTCCAACTTAGAGTCAGTTCTGCATTCTTTCCAAAATACATGTATGGAGATTTGAACAGGTATGGCCCCCATAGACACATGTGTTTGAATGTGTAGTCCATGGGGAGAGAGATGTATATATTAGGAGGTGTGGCTTTGTTGGAGGAAATCACTGAGGGGTTGGGCTTTGATGTCTCCTAGGCTCAATTTCCACCCATTGTGGAATCCAGTCTCCTCCTTGGAGTCAGAAGATCAAAGTAGAATACTGGGCTCCTGCAGCACTATGTCTGCCTGTACACTTCATGCTTCCTGCCATGACGATAATGGACTTAATCTCTGAATCTGTAAGCCATCACCAATTAAATGTTTTTTTTTTTTTTTTTTTTTTTTTTTATTAAGAGTAGGGGTGGTCGTGGTGTTTCCTCACAGTAATGGAGACCCTAACAAAGACATCAGAAAATATTTTTTCTTCCTTTAGGTTCTTCTGTTCCATCTTTCTTTGCCATAAACTATAAGCCCTGCATCCAGAAATATTACTACTAATTTCAGATGCTATATTGATTCATGATATCTACAAGCAAATAACATGAAAATAATAATCAAAGCACATTAAGATGGTTTTAGAAAAAATATTCAAGATGAGTACAATATCAAAAATTCGCAGGCTGTGATGAAGGTCACACCTAAACCAATAAGGACTATCTGTACATGAAGTCTAAGGAAACTTCCAGAAGTGAATGAGGACCTTGAGATAGATCCAAAATTTCCTGAGTCCCCCAAATATGGTATAGACATAGCATGCAAGCTACTTAAGTCATAAACAGAGGGGAGATAAAATGAATATAGCATCAGTGCACAAGGTGTTACTTATAATGAAGCACACAGCTGAGGATCTCACCAATGGATGATCTTCCACATCTGTCCTTAAGATAACAGAATCAGTAATTCAAGAATAAAAAGTGATACTTTGTGTTTAGTTGTTGTTCAAGACATACTCCACCCAATCCCAATAAACTTAATTGAACTCAATGAAAAGTAGGATTTAGTCTCAAATAAGTTACTTACTACTGACAGAGGTTAAGATGTAAGTCACTGTATTTAGAAATGTGAGGGATCTGAAGGTGGTCAAAATCAGAATACAGAAGTCCAGTGAGAGGAAAATGAGCATGCACCATGTCCACAACTAGCTATTTGCTGTTTGGATGAAATCAGAATACGTGTCTCAAAAATATCTTCTTTGTTTGGTCTAAGGAAGAGATATCTATGGATTTATGAATGTATCAGAGTGTTAAGAGATACCTGGAATGTATGTGATAATGCAGAATTACATATAATGGAAGAAGCCAGTGTATCAATTGTCCTCAGATTATTCTGAAGGATACATAATGAATGAGACTACCATAGTGTTTGTCCATAAGCTAGAAATCAGAAGCACATATTCAGGAAAGGACAAAATGAGTCGTGAACAACACAAGCCCAAACCCAGTACAATATAAAAACATATAAGCTCACACATTAAAAAGGAACCTAGGAAGGAACAGTCATCACTTTGTACCTAAGTACAATTCCATTTTTCAAGAGCATAATGTGAGGTAATGAATATCACTCCCATCAAAAGGGAGAAAAATGCAACTCATTAGTCTCTTCACACCAGTGCATATTATTGATGTATTCCCTCCTCTACAACACTGTCAGGTTATCAAATATATTTTTGTGTCAGCTGGCTCTACCCTCAGCCCTTTTAGCACATAGTTCAGTACCCTAGGAAATCACCCTGACTTTCTCAGCTCTGGGGAATTTCTATCAAGGGGCCATAAACTGCTCTTTCATTATGCTTCTCACGGCGGCAAATTAGAGCCACACATGAGCGGATCTGACTACAGTGACTTCATAATAAACACCACTTAACCCTGCCCTGCTTTCCCTGGGACTCACTAGTAAATGATGTTGTAGAGAAAATGTCACAGACGGTTTTATCTTTGGACTGAAGGAATTAGCTCTAGGAAAAGCCTGACCACATAACTTAATAAGTTTGAGCTCCAGCATGTTTACATCAGGAGCTGACTAAAACTGCTAAGAATGGAAATTGCCATAGAAATCAAGCATACCACAAATATTTTAAAAACCCTGAAACTTAATAATTATATATGCCAGTGCTTCTCCACCTTTCCAACACTGAGATTCTTTAATTCAATTCCTGAAGTTGTAGTGACCCACCCATAAAATTAATGTTTTTAAATTCATAACTGTAATTTTGCTACCATTTTGATTCATATTATAAATATCTTATATTTCCAATGGTCCTTGTGAAAGAGTTGTTCAATCCCCAAAGGTTGAGATTTACTGGTATATGGCATCATTCACTGAATATACAAAAATATGCACCTGAAAAATTGTTTGATGTCAGGTTCTACCTCATAGAAAGGAAGGTGATGTCATTTTAAAATGATAGTGTCATTGTTTAAATTGGAAATAAAAAGAAAAGAACATTACAGAGTATTGGCAGAGAATATAATGCAACACTAAGGAATTCATTCATTCAATAAATATTCTGAGGACTCATCCATGTACTTGGCAGAATATTTTCAACGGAAAAGATGACTCAGTGTTTGAGCAAATTCTCCTGGCTTAGATTGCTGTGGTTTCCTGAAATCAAGATAAAAAAAAAAGTTAAAGAAATACTTCAGTTTCTGTGGGTCAAGTATGAAAAAAACATGGTCCTTGAGGCTTCAAAGTACATCACAGAATTATTTCACCTTTTATGTGGATCATCATTCACTTTTCAGGAAATATTTTCATCATATTTCATATTAATACCAGCATCCATATTCTTCTTGAACCTACCCTTCTTCCTTCCACTTAGTGCTTAAATAGTTATCCTTTGATCTCTACTATTGCCTCAAGTGTTTCCAAGAGTATCCCAATGTATTCTTTCCCTATATGCCTTTTGAGCACAACATACTTCTATGTATGTCTACATAGGTGGTGGGAGAGATGTGGAGACAAAATCAAAAGACTCAGAAGATAAATACCTCAAAGAAACCGTCAGTCAATGACAAATAGGATTTGGTATATAGTTATTCCAATTTGTTCACATCTCTATTGACACAACATGAAGTATGTCATACACAGCTTCCTGTGAATTAAAATCTTAACTGAGTTCTAGTTATTCATAGTTGCTTTCTATTTAATGCACTTTCTCATAGTATGTCTTTCATCATTATCTGGTGTCTCACTTTTCCCTTTGTATTTCCTTGGATTACTTCCTCAAATCAGCTTACTGCCACCTTCTTGACTCAGCCCCATCTTTGAAAACACCCCAGTACTATGCTGCTATTAAAAACAATGAATTTATGAAATTCTGGGGCAAATGGATGTATCTGGAGGATATCATCCTTAGTGGGGTAATCCAATCACAAAAGAAGTCACTAGTTATACACTCACTGATAAGCAGATATTAACACAGAATCTTAGAATACCCAAGATACAATTTGCAAAACACAAGAAAATCAAGAAGAAGGAAGACTACCCTGTGGATACTTCATTCCTCCTTAGAATAGGGAACAAAATACCCATGAAAGGAGTTACAGAGACAAAGTTTGGAGCTAAGATGAAAGGATGGACTAACCAGAGACTACCCCACCTGAGGATACATACCATAATCAGCCACCAAACCCAGACACTATTGCATATGCCAGCTAGAGTTTGCTGAAGGGACCCTGATATAACTGCCTCTTATGAGGCTATGCCAATGCCTGGCAAATACAGAAGAGGATTCTCACAGTCATCTATAGGATGGATCACAGGGCCCCCTGATGGAGAAGCTAGAGAAAGTACCCCAGGAGCTGAAGGAGTCTGCAACCCTATAAGAGGAACAACAATATGAACAACAATATGAATACCCCCAGAGCTTGTGACTCTAGCTGCATATGTAGCAGAAGATGGCCTTGTCGGCCGTCATAGGGAAGAGAGGCCCCTTGGTATTGCAAACTTTATATGCCCCAAATACAGGGGAACACCAAGGCCAAGAAGTGGGAGTGGGTGGATAGGGGAGAAGGGCTGGGGGATGGTATAGGGAACTTTCAGGGTAGCATTTGAAACATAAAATAAGAAAATATCTAATAAAGAAAAAGTAAAAAAAAAAAAAAAGAAAGAAAAACAAACAAACAAACAAACAAACAAACAAAAATAAACAAAACTCCCTGCATTAGTCACAAACTATAAAGGGCAGGTAATGCTACACTCAAAATAAGCATAAAACACACAGCCACCAGGAAATGATGAAAACCACATATATTATTAGAGGCAGAAGTACAGTTTAGAATTTTTATCTTCTAAGAGATAGAGCATACTCATACACTTGTTATTTATAGTGAAAGAGCTATACATATGGAATTTTCATTATAATCCTAGTAAAATGTGAAACTTTATATTAAATCATGATCATGGTGAGATGAAATCTGGTAGGGTTTTTTTTTTTTTTTTAACTTTATCATTTTGTTATTCCTTTTGATTTTGATTTTGGGGCTTATCATTGTAATCATTGTAAGATATCCATTCTTCCTTCCATTTCTACTCTAAACCACCCTTTCCCTTTCTTTTTTATAGTCAAGGTCTTTTCTATTAATTGTTCTTTCTTGATAGTTTGGACATATCTCTACCTAAAAAATGATCACATGCCTCCAAAGTTGTCAAGAATGAAGTATTCAAGAAAAGATTTGCATGTGTTTATGATTACTGACTATGTACGGGAGATCAAATTATTTATGTTATAGAATATCTGAATTAAAAAGGCATGGTATTCTGCTCAGTACTACTGGACTGGCATCTCCTTAACTAGGTTATTTTATCTGAACTTTATCTAAGGATCTAGATCAGTGTCAACATCAGCACTAATGAGAACTTTTGAGGCATTCTACTCTTCAGCAGGAGAATGACATGGAGTTCATGCTGCTGCAAGAAGAAAAGGTTTGAATAATAATCTTTGACCTAAGTTTAATTAAAATGGCGAACACTTAGTGGTAAATGCTATAGAAATAAACACAACTAAGATCCAACTTCAAATGGTTGTGGTGAGCACTAATAATCTTATTACATAAAATATTATTAAAACAAACTGCATGCATAATGATTCCTCAAGAATAGGGGGTAGTCACAGTATACACGGATAGGTAACTGGGGCACAAATACCATTGAACACAAGATCGCACCTCCTAGGCAGTTAGGAGTTATTTTTCGCAGTGCTGAAATCTGGTAGAAGCCATTGTTCCTTGATAAAGCAATGAAAAGAGCATTTAGCAGGAGAACAGAATTCACAAGAGCAGTACAGAACTGTGGTCTATGATTGTGACACAGTTCTAAATATAAATAAAAACCAGAGTAAATGTTTTCAAAAAGAACCTTTGAAATTTAAAATCATCATGTACTATGGTGAACAAGAGTAGAGAGAACAGAGTGTGATGACTTTAGGTTCACAAAGGCTTAGCTTGAAATGTCAAGTGTTAGAGAGCTGTTGGCATGGAAAAGAAGACTTTTCTAATCAGATACACAGACAATCTCAAATTACATTCCCAAATAATGCTACTTGGCATCATCAGAACCCAATTCTCCTAACACAGCCAGCTCTGGATACCCACAAAAATTCAGAAAAGCAATACTCCGATTTAAAATCACATCTCATGATGTTGATGGAGGACTTTAAGAAAGACATAAATAACTCCCTTAAAAAAATGTTCACCACAGCCTTATTTATAATAGCCAGGAGCTGGAAAGAATCCACATGTCCCTCAACAGAAAAATGGATACAGAAAATGTGGTACATTTTACAGAATGGAGTACTACTCAGCTATTAAAAACAATGAATTTATTAAATTTTCATCCTGAGTGAGGTGATCCAATCACACAAGAACACACATGATATTCTCTCACTGATAAATGGATATTAGTCCAAAAACTTAGAATATCCAAGATAACAATTTGCAAAGGAAGACCAAAGTGTGCATATTTATTTCCTTCTTAGAATAGGGAACAAAATCCCTATGGAAGTAGTTACAAAGACAAAGTTCAGAGCTGAGACAGAAGGAAGGGCCATCCAGATACTGCTCCAACTGGGGATCCATCCCACAAAAAACCCACCAAACCCACTATTGCATATGCCAGCAAGATTTGCTGACAGGACCCTGATATAGCTATCTCTTGTGAGGGTATGCCAGTGACTAGCAAATACAGAAGTGGATGCTCACAGTCATCTATTGGATGGAACACAGGGCCCACAATGAAGGGGCTAGAGAAAGTACCCAGTGAGCTAAAGGGGTCTGCAACTCTATAGAAGAAACGACAATATGAAATAACCAGTACCCACAAAATCTTGTGTCTCTACTTGCATATGTAGAAGAGGATGGCCTAGTCGGCCATCAATGTGAGGAGAGGCCCTTTGGCTTGTGAAGTTTATATGCCCCAGTACAGGGGAATGCCAGGTCCAGGAAGAGGGAGTGGGTGGTTTGGGAAGCAGGGTGGGAGGAGGGTAAAGGGGAGTTTCAGAGAGAAAATTATGAAAGGGGATAGCATTTGAAATATAAATGAAGAAAATATCTAATAATAATAATCAAAAAAAAAAAAAAAAAAAAAAAAAAAAAAAAAAAAAAAAAAAAAAAAAAAAAAAAAAAAAAAAAAAAAAAAAAAAAAAAAAAAAAAAAAAAAAAAAAAAAAAAAAAAAGAAAATGCAAATTGCAAAAACGTCCTAACCCAAAACATCCAGGCAATCCAGGACAGAGTGAGAAGACCAAACTTAAGGATGACAGGTATACATGAGAGCAACTATTTCCAACTTAAAGGGCCAGTAAATATATTCAACAAAATTATAAAAGAAAACTTCCTTAATCTAAAGAGAGAGGTACCCATGACATACAAGAAGCCTAAAGAACCCCAAATAGATTGGACCAGAATGGAAATTACACTCATCACATAATAATCAAAATACCAAATGCACAAAACTAAGAAAGAATATGAAAAGTAGTAAGGGAGAACAGTCAATTAACATACAAAGATAGACCTATGAGAATTATACCAGACTTCTCAACAGAGAAGACAGAAGATCCTGGACAGACATCATAAAGATCCTAAGAGAACACAAATTGCAACCCAGGCTAATATACCCAGCAAAACTCTCAATTACCATAGATGGAGAAACCAAGGTATTCTATAACAAAAACAAATTTACAAAAAATCTCTTCACAAATCAAGCCTTTCAAAGGATGATAAATGGAAAACTCCAATACAAGGAGGGAAACTACACCCTAGAAAAAGCAAGAAACCAATCTTCTTTTAACAAACCAGAAAGAAGATAGCTACAAAAACATAATTCCACCTCGACCAACAAAAATAACAGGAAACAACAATCATTTTCCTTAATATGTCTTAATATCAGTGGACTCAATTCCCCAATAAAAAGACATAGACTTACAGACTGGATATGTAAACAGGAACCAACATTTTGCTCCATACAGGAAACCCACCTCACTGACAAAGACAGATACTACCTCAGATTAAAAGGCTGGAAAACAATTCTTCAAGCAAATGGTCCCAAGAAACAAGCTGGATTAGCCACCGTCATATCTAATAAAAATGACTTTCAAACAAAAGTTATCAAAAAAGATAAGGAAGGAACTTTATACTTATCAAAAGAAAAATTTACCAAGATGAACTCTCAATTCTGAACATCTACATTCCTAATAAAAGGCACCGACCAACATTCATAAAAGAAATGTTATGAAAGCTCAAAGCACATGTTGCACCTTACATTATTATCGACAGAGATTTCACCACCCTACTCTCAGCAATGGACAGATCATGGAAAGAGAAACTAAACAGAGACACAGTGGAACTAAGTGAAGTTATGAACTAAATGCATTTCACAGATATCTATACAACATTTTATCATAAAACAAACAAAAAAATGTACCTTCTTCTCAGCACCTCATGGCACCTTCTCCAAAATCAACCATATAATCAGTCACAAAAGAGCCCTCAACACATACAAGAAGATCGAAATAATCCCATGCATCCTATCAGATCACCACAAACTAAGGCTGATCTTCAGGAACAACATAAATAATAGAAAACCCAAATACACATGGAAGCTGAACAATACTCTACTCAATGATAACTTGGTCAAAGAAGAAATAAAGAAAGAAATTAAAGACTTTTTAGAACATAAAGCCACAATTTACCCAAACATATGGAAGACAATGAAAACAGTGCCAAGAGGAAAAATCATAGCTCTGAGTGCTGCCAAAAAGAAACTAGAGAGAGCATACACTAGCAGCTTGACAGCACATCTGAAAATTCTAGAACAAAAAGTATCAAATACACCCAAGAAGAGTAGATGGCAGGAAATAATCAAACTCATGCTGAAATCAGCCAAGTAGAAACAAAAAGAACTATACAAAGAATCAACCAAACCAGAAGTTGGTTCTTTGAGAATATCAACAAGGTAGATAAACCCTTAGACAGGCTATCCAAAGGTTCAGAGAGAGTATCCTAATTAATAAAATCAGAAATGAAAAGGGAGACATAACAACAAAAACTCAGTAAATGCAAAAAAATCATCTGATCCCACTACAAAACCTACACTGAACAGACAGGAAAATCTGGATGAAACGAATAATTTTCTAGACAGATATCAGGTGCCAAAGTCAAATCAGGATCAGACTAATGATCTAAACAGTCCCTATATCCCCTAAAAAATAGAAGCAGTCATTAATAATCTCCTAGCCAAAAATAATCTCAGATTGGTTTAGTGCAGAGTGCTATCTGACCTTTGATAAAGAGCTAGTACCAATACTCAAACTTTCCACAAAATGGAAACAGAAGATACTCTACCCATGTTATCCTATGAAGCCATCATTACTCTTATTCTTAAACCACACAAAGACCCAACAACAAAAGGAGAATTTCAGACCAATTTCTCTTATGAATATCAATGCAAAAATACTCCATAAAATTCTTGCAAACTGAATCTAAGAACACATTAAAATGATCATCCTTCATGATCAAGAAGGTTTCATCCCAGAAATGCAGGGATAGTTCATTATATGAAAATCCATTAATATAATCCACTGTATAAACAAGCTCAAAGAAAACCACATAATCATTTCATTAGATGTTGAGAAAGCATTTGACAAAATTCAATACTCATTCATAATAAAAGTCTTAGAAAGATTAGGAACTCAAGACACTATCCTAAACAAAGTAAAAGCAATGTACAGCAAATCAATAGTTAACATCAAACTAAATGAAGAGAAACTTGAAGCAATCCCACTAAAATCAGGCAATTGATAAGGCTGCCCACTGTCTCCCAGCCAATTCAATATAGTACTCAAAGTCATAGCTAGAACAATTAGAAAAAAAAGAATGTCAAAGGGTTGCAAATTGGAAAGGAAGAAGTCAAAATATCACTATTTGCAGATGATATGATCATATAATTAAGTGACCACAAAAACTACAACACAGAAATCCTACAACTGATAAAGAACTTCAGTAAAGTAGCTGGATATAAAATTAACTCAAACAAATCAGTGGTCTTCCTCTACTCAAAAAATAATCAGACTGAGAAAGAAATTGGGGAGACAACACTCTTCATAATAGTCACAAATAATATAAAATAACTTGGTGTGATTCCAACTAAGGAAATGAAAGATTTGCATGACAAGAACTTCAAGAGATTGAAGAAAGAAATCAAAGAAGTTTGCAGAATTTGGAAAGAATGCCCATGCTCATGGATTGGCAGGTTTAATATAGTAAACGTGGTCATCTTGGCAAGAGCAATCTACAGATTCAGTGTAATCCCCATCAAAATTCCAACTCAATTCTCCATAGAGTTAGAAAGAGTAATTTGCAAATTCATCTGGAATAACAAAAAACTTAGGATATTAAAAATAAAACTATTCTCAACAATTAAAGAACTTCTGGTGGAATCATTGACTTCAAACTGTACTTACAAAGCATTTGTGATCAAAACTGCACGGTATTGGTACAGTGACAGGCAGATAGATCAATGGAATAGAATTGAAGAGCCAGAATTGAACCCAGACACCTATGGCCATTTGATCTTTCACAGAGGAGCTGAAACTATCCGGTGGGAAAAAAAGATAACATTTTCAACAAATGGTGCTGGTTCAATGGTGGTCATCATGTAGAAGAATGCAAATAGACACACTCTTATCTCCTTCTAGAAAGCTCAAGCTCAGTTGGATCAAGGACCTCCACATAAAACCAGATACACTGAAACAAATAGAAAAGAAATCGGGAGAAGCCTCAGCATATGGCAGAGAGAAAATTTCCTAAAAAGAACATCTGTAGCTTATACTCTAAGATCAAGAATTGACAATGGGATCTCATGAAATTGCAAAGATTATGTAAGGCAAAGGCCACTGTCAATAGGACAAAATGCCAACCAACACATTGGAAAAATATCTTTTCTAATCTTACATCTGATAGAGGGATAATATACAATTTATAAACGAACTCAAGTTAGACTCCAGAGAACCAAATAACCATATGAAAATATAGGGTACAGAGCTAACCAAAGAATTCTCAACTGAGGAATTCTGAATGGCTGAGAAGCACCTAAAGAAATCTTCAAAATTCTTAGTCATCAGGGAAATATAAATTAAAACAACCCTGAGATTCCACCTCACACCAGTCAGAATGGCTAAGATAAAAAAACTCAATTGACAGAAGATGCTGGTGCAGATGTGGAGAAAGACAAACACTCCTCCATTCCTGGTGAGATTGCAATCTAGTACAACAACCTTGGAAATCAGTTTGGTGGTTCCTCAGATAACTGGACATAGTACAACCTGAGAACCCAGTAATACCTCTCCTGGGCATATACTCAGAATGTGCTCCAATATGTAATAAGGACACATGCTCTACTATGTTCATAGCAGCCTGTCTTAGTCAGGGTTTCTATTCCTGCACAAACATCATGACCAAGAAGCAGGTTGGGGAGGAAAGGGTTTATTCGGCTTACACTTCCATACTGCTGTTCATCACCAAAGGAAGTCAGGACTGGAACTTAAGCAGGAGCTGAAGCAGAAGCCATGGAGGGATGTTCTTTATTGGCTTGCTTTCCCTGGCTTGCTCAGCCTGCTCTCTTATAGAACCCAAGACTGCCAGCCCAGAGATGGTCCCACCCCCAAGGGGCCCTTGATCACTAATTGAGAAAATGCCTCACAGCTAGATCTCATGGAGGCATTTTCCCAACTGAAGCTCCTTTCTCTGTGATAACCCCAGCTGTGTCAAGTTGACACAAACCTAGCCAGTACACAGTCCTTTTATAATAGCCAGAAGCTGGAAAGAACCCAGTGTCCCTCAACACTCAACAGAGGAATGGATACAGAAAATGTGGTACATTTACACAATGGAGTACTACTTAGCATTAAAAACAATGAATTCATGAAATTCTTAGGCAAATGGATGGACTAGAAAATATCATCCTGAGTGAGGTAACTTATTACAAAAGAACATACATGGTATCCACTCACTGATAAGTGAATATCAGCCTAGAAGCTCAGAATACCCAAGACACAGTTCACAGACTATGTGAAGCTCAAAAGAAGGAAGACCAAAATGTGGATACTTTGTTCCCTCATAGAAGGCGGAACAAAATACCCATGGAAGGAGTTACAGAGACAAAGTGTGGAGCAGAGAATGAAGGAAAGGGCATTCAGAGACTGCCCCACCTGGGGATCCATTCCATACACAGTCACCAAACACAGACACTATTGTGGATACTAAGAAGTACTTTCTGACAGAAGCCTGATATAGTTGTCTCTTGACAGGCTCTCCCAGTGCCTGACAAATACAGAGGTGAATGCTCTCAGCCAACCATTGGACTGAACACAGGGTCCTCAATGGAGGAGGAAGAGAAAGGCCCCAAGGAGCTGAAGAGTTTTGCAGTCCCATAGGAGGAACAATATTATGAACTAACCAGTACCCCAAGAACATCCAGGGACTAAACCACCAACCAAAGAGAACACATGGATGGACCTATGGCTCTAGCTACATATATAGCAGAGTATGGCATTGTGAATTATCAATGGGAAGAGAGTCCCTTGGCCCTATAAAGGCTCTATGCCCAAATGTAGGGGAATGCCAGAGTCAGGAATTGGGAATGAGTGTTTTGGTGATCGGGGGGAAGAGTGTGGGTTTCAGGGGGAAATCAGGAAAGGGGATGAAATTTGAAATGTAAATAAAGAAAATACCTAATAAAATACATTAAAAGGTAAATGAGAGTAAAAATAGAAATATATCTATTCTTCTCACATTCTGAATTATCAGTGGAGAAGAAGCAAATTGGATTCAAGGACACTAAACACCAGATTAACTGTAAGTAAGTTTTAGAATGTTTCTGTACATTTAGTGAGTGATAAAGAAAGAAAGATTTCATATATGATGGCTAATTCTCAAATTGGCACACATGCAAAGAGACAAATAAGTGTACTTTAGCAGTAAATAATATATATGAGAGCAAAGTGTACAGGCTGCTACAACAACAAAACAGATATATAAGTAGAGTACTTCAGTGATTCTAGACATTGTATCTCACATATAACGGTTCAGAGCTTGGTATTCTAGAGGAAGCAAGATAATACCTATTCATATCATGGAGGTTCCAGGCATATTCATTGTCTCGATCATAGTCCCCACCAATGCATTACATAGCAGCCAGTATATAGATGCATGGCTTTGTCATGATGCCAAGGTAGGTAACTGCTATACATCCTATTCATCCAAAGTTATATAAATAACAGCATTTATTTACAAAGAAGGACATGATTTCACTGCCAGATAAAACTCAGAGGGTTATGAAAAAGTAAGAGATATTTATAATAGAAAAATTGCCAATTATGAGACTTCTAATAGTACATCTGTGGGACCTACTAGGGATAAAATATAAGCAGTTGTGTTGAAGTTTAAACCGACTCAACTATCATTGCAAGCTTTGTTATATGCTGGAGAGTATCCTGAGTCCTCTCCTTAACTCATTCTACTTAGAGTCTGAAACAGAAAAATACTAGTTGATGCTCAATAATGCATTTATTTATTGACTGGGATTTAAACCTAGTCTATCAAAATGCTCATCTTTTTGTTTAGGGAGAATCTATTTTATGTAACTCTAGAAGAACAGGTAAATCTGCATTACATTTTGTTAACTGAGTAAACATTAATTTTTTAACCCATTTGTCTTGGATATTTTATTTATTTACATTCCAATTGTTATCCCCTTCCCTAGTTTCCTCTCTGCAAAACCCCTATTCCATTCCCTTCCTCCTGCTTCTATGAGGGTGTTCCCCATGCACCCATGCACTCCCACCTCAACACCCTAACATTTTGCTACACTGGGGCATTGAGCTTTCACAGGACCAAGGGCCTCCCAGTGATGCCAGATAAGGCCATCCTCTGCTACAAATGCAGCTGGAGCCATGCATTCTCTTTGGTTGGTGGTTTAGTCCCTGGGAGCTCTGAGGTTTCTGATTGGTTGATATTGTTGTTCTTCCCATGGGGTTGCAAATTTTTACATCTATAATTCCTACAGAGAGTGACCTCTTCAGTTTTTTCAATGTAAGTCCTATTGATATGAGATTGAAAATGAGGAGTTGTCTATAGATTCCCTGATGCTCAGATGCAGGCCATACCACTCAGAAGATCAGATGAGTGACTTTCCTGCCAGCTGAACTGCTCCATTCCCTGGACTTGTTCCCAAAGACCTATTCTACTGCCTCCATACAAACCCCACTGCCTCTCCTGTGGTATGGCCACTACCTCCAAGTCTATCAGACTTTTGCTACTGTGGTGCAGACCATACCAGTCAGAACAGACATTCCTTGCTGCACAAAGGCCAAGCTAGGTGCCAAAACTTCAACCTCTAACCTTGTCAGAGACGTCCTACTAAATCAGAGGTCTTGCTATCTGTGGGACAGTAAAATCATGCCAGGTGGGTAGAGCAGGTTGAGACCTGGAGCCTTGGTGGGCACAAACCTGTGACCTAGATGACTTCTCTCTCAATACCAGATGTCTGGCCTGGAACAGAGACCACTAGACCAAAGAGGAAACAGAAACCAAAGAACAAAATACCTGACCAACAACAAAATGCCCAGAAAATCAGAACTCAGGCTTATAAATATTCAAAACTCAGTTCCTAAAAGCCAGTGTAAAAGCATAATTAATAACAGCCAAGGCGATGTGGTATTACTAGAGTCTTAGAATAGCAAGATCTAAATATTTCAATGCAGCTGAAACAGAAGAAAACAACATAAAAACCAACATTATGAAGATAATAGAGGTCCTTACAGAAGAAAATTTAAGAGATCTTTTAGGAAATCAAGAAATAGATAATCCAAATTTGAAGGAAATCAGTAAGTGTCCTAAAGAAGGCCAAGAAAGCCAAGAAAATGCAAACAGATGAACAAAACTTTTCAAGACCTGAAAATGGAAATAGAAGCAATAAAAACACAAGCTGAGGAAATTCTGGAAATGGAAAACTCTGGGTGAGTGAACAGGAACTACAGACACAAGCATCAACAACATAATATAAGAAATGGAAGAAAGAATCTGAGGCATTGAAGAGACAATAGAAGAAATAGATTCATTGGTTAAAGAAAATGCTAAATCCAAAAAAAATTTTCTAACAGAAGCATGCAGGAATTTTTGCATACTAAGAAATGATCAAACCCAAGAATATTGCAATAGAAAAAGAAAAATCTCATCTCAAAGCCCAGAAAATATATTTAACAAAATCATAGTCTTGCTTAATCTAAAGAAATTCATGCCTATAAATGCACAAGGAATTTACAGAATATCAAGTATATTGGACCAGAAAATGAAGTCCTTGTACTACATAATAACCAAAACACCAAACATGTAGAAGAATTACTAAAGACTAAAAGCTGAGACTAGCAATTAACCTATAAAGTGAAACCTATTAGAATTACAGATCATTTCTTAATGGAGACTCTGTAAGTCAGAAGTGCCTAGAGAGATGTCTTGCAGACTTTAAAAGGCCATGGAAGCCAGCACAGACTACTACACTCAGTCAAACTTTTAAACACTATATATGGGGAAAACAAGATACTTTATGACAAAGTTGATTTTAAACAATATATACCAATATATCCAGGCCTAAAGAAAATATTAGAAGGAAATCACCAACCCAAGGAGATTAACTACACACACAGAAACACGGGCAATAAATAATCTCACACCAGCAATCCCCAAAGAAGAAACAGACAGAGATAGAATCAGAGACAGAGACAGAATCAGAGACAGACAGACAGACAGACAGACAGACACACACACACACACACACACACACACACACACACACACACACACACAGAGAGAGAGAGAGAGAGAGAGAGAGAGAGAGAGAGAGAGAGAGAAAGTCATACTACCACAACCACGACCACCACCAAAATAAAGGAATTATCAATTATTGGTCATTATATCTCTCAACATCAATGGAATCAATTGATGTTTGGAAAAGACATTCTCAGTCCCTTTCTCTTCTTACCTCCTGATTTTGTTTGCTGAGTCTGGCAATAGTCTTTTCTAGCACATGTGTATATTCTCAGTGTCTCTCGCAGTAGATCATCCATGCAATTTTAACACTATGCTCAGAATAGAATGTGGATTTCATTATTGCTTTTCTTCAGGTGTGAGCCATGGAAGATCCCAATAAGGAGTATAACAAAGCAGCATAAAACTCCAGACGGAATTGATTGAATTCACCAAGATCTCCCTGATACTAAAGATTGTACAAAAATATACAATTATAATAGTTACAAGGCAAACAGCACTATAGCCATAAGCCTCACCAAAACTGCAAATTGAAAGAGAAAGATTCTTCCTGGGAAACACTTTTTCAGGGCAGACCATGGCAGAGAATAGTCCTGCTTAGACACCAATGGAAATCAGTGACTTTGCCTGGGGACAGGTTTGTGAGCTTACAGCTCCTGTGTGTGATTTCCTGGGGGTGGAGGGAGACATGAAGTGCTATAAAATTGACCATTTTATCTTTTCTGATATTTATTTATTTAGGGAGAATGTTGTCCCTGAAAGGTGTTAATCTTCATTCCTTGTCATTTACAATCAATTTATGATGCCAGGGTGTGCGCTGTGGACTGTTAAATCAATGCCAATTATGACTGAGTGCCTGTAAAGAGGTTCAATTGCCCGGAATACTGTGCTCTCCTCAGTTGATAGTTTCACTGCTAGGAAAAAAAAAAAAAAAAAAAAAAAAAACCTGAAAAATCTCTTTCAACACTGTCGCCCTTAATTGTAATCTTGCAGAGGCATTTAGATATAACGGTGCACATGTCTTTCAAACTACATTGTTGAATACGACACAGCTCTGTTAGCTTTTATAGGCCCCAGGCACATGCATCAGCCAACTACAAAGACAGTAGGCTCAGATAAACTGAGCACTGCACGTGCTGGGCAGAAAAGCTGTGTCCTATTTTCTGGGGAAAGGGAGGTACCATTAGCCCTGCACTCATTCATTATAAAAACTCTCCTTGACTATGATAGAAAAGGCAGAATCCTTAAATTTTAGCAAATACTGGCAGTGTTGATGCACCTACTGCTATTTTACAGGAATATGAAGATTTGATTTTGGTTTTGTTTCACTTTGTTTTGAACTTATTTTCCTCAGAATTGAGCAGTAAGAGCAGTAATTTTTCTCAAAGTCCTTTTAGGAGAAAGTTTTCTTTCCAGAAGATTGTTTTGAATGTCCTACTTCTCAAAGTGCACTGTTGCTCTGATAGGGAGAAAATAGACACATTTTCCTGTAGAAATAGCTTCTCCTGAACCGCTGGCCTTGTTTCAGAACCATTCCAGTGCAGGGTTCCTAAGTTTTTCTCTCTTGGGTTACTGCCTTATTTGAGGTTTTTATTACGGCAATAAAACATTGTGATGTAGGTGGGTTGGGAAGGAAGCAAATTGGGGAGGAAAGAGTTCCAAAATATTGTTCATGATTGGAGGAAAGATGGGACAGGAACTCAAACAAGGCAGGAACCTAGAGACAGGAGCTGACGCAGAGGCCATGAAATAGTGCAACTTCCTGGCTTATTTCACATGGCTTGCTCAGCCTGCTTTTGTAAAGAGCCCAGGACCACCAGGCCAGGAATGGCAGCACCTATGATGGGCCAGGCCCTCCCTCACCAATCACTAGTAATGAAAATGTCTTACAGGCTCGTTTACAGCCAGGTCTTCTGGATCCATTTAGTTAATTGTGATTCTTTCCTTTCAGATGGCTTTTGCTTGTATCAGGTTGATGTATAGTTGTCCTGTTACTAAACCCAGGTTCCTGCCAAGGAACTGGAGGAAGGGCAAGCGTTTTTTCTGTAGGACTCACAGTGCCAGGGTGACTTCAAGGAAGTGATAATCTAACAAAGAAGAAAAACGGTCAAGTTTCAAAGGAGACAGGTGTAAATGACTTTCATCAAGTCTCTTTAGATGAAAAAGTGCACATTTGTGGGAAACCCCATTTTCAGGACAGTTGAGCAGGAAGTTTGAATGCAAGAGGTCTATAAATTAATATAGACAAGATTCTTATAGATTGTTTCCTTTCCTGTTTGATATATTGGTGGGTTTTATGGTGCATACTTGGACTTCATAATACTTTGTTATGTTCTGCTCTAGTAAGAAAAAGAAAAAAAAAAAAAGGTTCCACATTGTGATTTTGAAGAGAATTCCAAGTTTCTCTCTATATGGTATGAACAAGTCACCAGGAACAGGGAAAGGAATCCAAAGGGAATGGGACATTGACATTGTAAATCTTGATTTTTTTTCAATACATCAGGAAGCTTTGGAAGCCACCAAGATAAAGGATCATTTTCAGGTTGACAGCTATGCAAATCTGGCCTCTGTAACAAGTGCATGAAACCTAATATTTTTCAACACTTTCAACATCTAGAGTATATGTGCTGTAAAATTTGTGAGATTCAAATGTTATTGCATTCTGAATATTCTACATGCTAAATGTGAACCTTTGACTTTCCTGCCCAAGCTGCTATCACCAGTTGCTTACATGGCTATTGATAATTATCTCCACCAATGAAATTCAGTCTAAAGTAAAATATATAAAGGCAGGCTTGTTGGGAAGCAGCTTCTGGCAAGTTCACTGATCACAATGAAAGAGGCCAGAAAAGTTATCATGTGGAGGGAGACAGAGAGGAGGAGGAAGAGAAAGAGTGTATGCATGTAGATGCTGTCAACGATGTGGAGAATGAGGAACACTCCTCCATTGTTGGTGGGATTGCAAGCTGGTACAACCACTCTGGAAGTCTGTCTGGCAGTTCCTTAGAAAATTGGACATAGCACTACTGGAGGATCCAGCAATAGCTCTCCTGGGCATATACCCAGAAGATGTTCCAACTGGTAATAAGAACACATGCTCCACTATGTTCATAGCAGCCTAATTTATAATAGCCAGCAGCTAGAAAGAACCCAGATGTCCCTCAACAGAGGAATGGATACAGGAAATGTGGTACATTTACACAATGGAGTACTACTCAGCTATTAAAAACAATGAATTTATGAAATTCTTGGGCAAATGGATGTATCTGGAGGATATCATCCTTAGTGAGGTAACCTAATCACAAAATAAGTAACTTGATATGCACTCACTGATAAGTAGATATTAGCCCAGAAACCTAGAATACCCAAGATACAATTTGCAAAACACAAGAAAATCAAGAAGAAGGAAGACCAGCATGTGGATACTTAATTCCTCCTTAGAATAGGGAACAAAATAATCATGAAAAGAGTTACAGAGACAAAGTTTGGAGCTAAGAGGAAAGGATGGACCATCCAGAGATTACCCCACCCACAGATCCACCCCATAATCAGCCACCAAACCCGGACACTATTGCATATGCCCGCAAGATTTTGCTGAAAGGACCCTGATATAGCTATTTCGAGAGAGGCTATGCCAGTGCCTGGCACATACAGAAGTGGATGCTCACAGTCATCTATAGAATGGAACACAGGGCCCCCACAATGAGGAGCTAGAGAAAGTACCCAAGGAGCTGAAGGGGTCTGCAACCCTATATGTGGAACAACAATATGAACTAACTAGTACCCCCAGAGCTTTTATTTCTAGCTGCATATGTAGCAGAAGATGGCCTAGTCAGCCATCATTGGGAAGAGAAGCCCCTAGGTCTTGTAAACTTTATATGCCCCAGTACAGGGGAACACCAGGGCCAAGAAGTAGGAGTGGGTGGGTAGGGGAATAGGGCTGGGCAGGGTATAGGGTACTTTTGGGATAGCATTTGAAATGCAAATAAAGAAAATATCTAATAATTAAAAATAGTGTATGTATATAAGGAGAGAGAAAAATGCAGATATATAGAGATGGGGGGAAGACCAAAATGTCTGGATTATATAGTGAAGACCTTATGGGATAGGGAAAGCCCATCCCTCAGCAGGACATTTCAGGGCAGAGGGCAAGGTAATCCAGCCATCCTCTGTAAGAACCAAGAGATGTTAGAAGAATCTGGAGCCATGTCTACTTTGCTTTGTAATACATGCACCTCAGCCATTTGTTTCCAGTCTGAAGCCCATCATTTATGTCTCAATATGTCTTGGGAGATTAATTAGTCATTGGGCTATTGACAGAGTTGTGTATACTGCCAATGACCAATCAGCTTAGCTGGGCTTCTATTTTATTTTGTCTGATTAGAAAAAAGTTCTCATTATTTAAAGAAATAAACACCTTTTTTTTTCTACCTTCCAATATCTCCTAAATTTTATTCTTAAAGTATGTTTATAAACATATGCAACATTTTGAAATATAACATCTTAGAGTAGATGTTGTCTAGTAGATGTCTTAGAGGTGCTGTACCTGAGTAGGACTATTACTAGTTTCCTTAAATGAAGAGTTGCAAAGCCCAGTCCTAATGAATACATTTGCAATACAACTCCTGCACTTAAGGCTGAGCATGCATTGTGGAAGAGGGGACAGAATGTAAGAACCAAAGAAGCAGGGAGTTTGCTGTTAAATTTTATCTCCTAGAAATGCCAGAAGCAAAACCCATGAAGAATTATCAAAATGACTGCCTAAATATGATCTAAACAAGAACAGCAAAAATAGAAATAAATGTTCAGTAGACTTGGCCTCAATCCTACACAAAGAATTACAGGTAGCTAATAAATGATGAAAGCAGGAAAGTAGTTTTACTCAGGAGGGAACACATCAATTAGTTATCTAATAATAAATGCTTAGCACTCTCTCTCTCTCTCTCTCTCTCTCTCTATATATATATATATATATATATATATATATATATATATAACAAGTATCATTTAATATGATACTTATATTTAGTATGAGATACATATTTCCTTATATATAATATAATTACATGTGATATATAATATATATGACTGTATTATATATGATATAATACAACATATATAATAGTACACATACATAAAATGTTTACTTCTACTTGTACATGTGTAACAACAATTAGTGAAAAAGGAGGCCTTCAATTAGAAAATCGAGAAGCAGTTTGTGGCTGGTAGAAGGTGGAATGGGAAAGGAATGCTATGTGATCTTATCACCAAAATTGATTACTCAAGAAAGAAAGAAATCCATTTATTTATTTATTTATTTATTTATTTATTTATTTATTTATTTATTGTTTTCAGTCCTTTATTGTAGAAAGGCAGAGAGAAGGAGAAGAGTAGAGAAGCAGAGGCCAGCCATGGCCACGTGAAGAGGGGCAGAAGGGAAGGTGGGGAGAGGAGTGGCAAGAGAATAAGAGGTAAGAGAGTGAGAAGTAAGAGCAAGACCCTCATATCTTAAAAAATGGCTGGTTTTTATTTACTATAAGAAGATTAGAATAAAATATTCTCTACAAAAGTGAAATATTCTCAACACTAATTTTTTTTAAACATCAAGTAATCTGTCTCAATAATTGCAGCAATTCTGAAACACTTTGTAACATATTTTAATAAGATATCTATTTGATAGTTAAATATATGAACAAAATACAGAACTGTGGAAGAGGGGTTTAATTTTCTTTTTTCTTTTTCCTCTCATGAAGTTTTTTTTTTTTTTTTCTCGCATAATATATCTTGATTATTGTTAGGTACAAAGGAAACACATTTACCCAAATACAAGTGGTTAGATAAAAGTCAACATTCTTCGGAAACTTGTGAAGCTGGTTCTTTTCTACCTAAGGAGGAATTTCTCTTATCACTGGCAGAAGAGACAAGTGGTTCTCTGTTGTATGTATTAGCATACCAAAGTGCATGATGGCTTCCAGCTTACCTCAGTATCACAAGTTCCTGTTAAACATTTTAAAGTTCATACTGGCTTCCTGGCTCTTCTCAACTCTTTCTGTTTCCTCCCTTATAATAAACTTCTTTCATAGGATTCCTTCTCCACAGCTATCCATTTTTCCTTATTACCCTGATACTTCAGCTATCCTTCCTTTCTTGCCCTCTCTTTGTCCATATTCTCTTTGTCTTTATATCTTACTCTACCACTCTTTCCAACCATCTGTTTATCTCCCTGGCCTGCTCCTGCTTCTCTCATGGCCAAGTCCAGTCTGTCTTCTGTGCCCAGTCTACTGACAATATTTAATCTAACAGTTTCTTTCTCTTCTCTGGACACTTTCAAATGCTTCTAGAAGAATTCTCTCTCTTACCTACACTAAGCCCCTTTCCCTTAACCACACCATTGAGTGGTAATTCAATTAGTTATAGAATTATGGTTTCCTTCCCCTCTAATCATTCCACCTCCTCTCCACCTCTCTTCCCATACAGATTCATAACTTCCCAATCTGTCTCTTATAAGAAAACAAACAGGCCTTTATGGGGTAATAGTATAATATAATAAGACGGAGCAAGAACTAAACCATTAGAATTGGAAAACAAAACAAAACAAAACAAACAAATAAACAAACAACAAAAAGAAAAGAGCCCAAGAAAAGTCATAAGAAACTAAGACCCACTGGTACACAGACTCAAAAATCCCAAAGGGACATTAACCTTGAAGCAATAAGATATACACAAATATCTGTAGAATGAGAAGCGACAAGAAAAATAAAAATAAAATGAAATAAAAATTTTAAAGTAATACAAAGCTTAGTTTAAAGAAAATAAAGAAAGAGACCTGACACAAGATTATGAGACAAGAAATATCCAAAGATACTATTAAGTTCATTTTTGATTGGCCTTCTACTGATGGACATATAACCAACTTTAAAGAGTTGTTTATTTCTTAACTGAGCAAACTCGAATGGCTGAGAAGCACCTAAAGAAATGTTGAACATCTTAGCCATCAGGGAAATGCAAATCAAAACAACCCTGAGATTCCACCTCACACCACTCACAAAGGCTAAGATCAAAAACTCAGTTGACAGATGCTGGCAAGCATGTGGGAAAAGAGGAACACTTCTCCACTGCTGGTGGGGTTTTGAACTGCTACAACCATTCTGGAAATCAGTCTGGCATTTCCTCAGAAAACTGGACATATTATTGCCAGAGGACCCAGCCATACTACTCCTGGACATATACCCAGAAGATGCTCAAACATGTAATAAGGACACATGCTCTACCATGTTCAAAGCAGCCTTATTTATAATAGCCAGAAGCTGGAAAGAACCCACATGTCCCTCTCAGAGGAATGGGTACAGAAAATGTGGTATATTTACACAAAGGAGTATTACTCAAGCATTAAAGACAATAACTTCATGAAATTCGCATGCAAATGGATGGAACTTGAAAATATTATGCTGAGTGAGGTAAATAAATCACAGATGAATACACATGGGATGCACTAACTGTTCAGCATACCCAAGATTCAATTCATAGACCATATGAAGCCTTACAAAAAGGAACACCAAAATGAAGATGTTTCAGTACTTCTTAGAAGGGTGAACAAAATACTTACAGGAGGAAATATGGAGACAAAGTGTGGAGTATAGACTGAAGGAAAGGCCATCCAAAGTCTGCCCCACATGGAGATCTATCCCATATACAGCCACAAAACATGGATGCTATTGTGGATACAGGGAAGTGCTTGCTAATGGAAGCCTGGTATGGCTGTCTACTGAGAGGCTCTGCCAGAGCCTTACAAATACAGAGGAGGATACTTCCAGCCAACCCTTGTACTGAGCATAGGGCTCCCTGATTGAGGAGTTGGAGAAGTGACTGAAGGAGCTGAGAGGATTTGCAGCGCCATGGAGGGAGCAACAGTGAGAACTGGCCAGACCCCCAGGAGCTCCCAAGGACTGGACAACCAATCAAAGAGTACACATGGAGATACCTATGATGCTGGCTGCATATGTAGCAGAGGATAGACTTGTTGGACATCAGGGGGTGAATAGGCCCTTGAGCCTGAAGGTGTTTGATGCCCTAGTGTAGGAGAATACCTGTGCAGAAAGACCGGAGTGGGTGGGTGGCTTGGGGAGCACCTCACAGAGGCAGTTGGAAGCTGTGTGGGATATGGGATTCCCGATGAGGAGACATGAAGATGGAAAAAACATTTGAAATTTAAATAATGAAAATATCCATTTTTTACAATAGCTGTTTGTTTCCCAGGCATGACTTCCTTGTACCAAAACAAATTTCATTTGCCCTGGAGATTGCTTCTGTGTTATCCACAGAGGCACGTGTCCACTTCTTACAGTTTTAGAACCCTGACTTGTACAGACCCAGTCTGTGAGTTTATATATGCATCTATCATGTTGCTTCTGACAGCCTTGTTTTCTAACTGTCCTCCATTTCTTCTGTCTCTAACACACTTTCTACCTTTTCTTTTATCCCTGAGCTCCTAGGGGTAGGAAGGAATGGCTGGAGATCTAAAACTAGAGCTGAGCCATCCAAGGTCCCTCTCATTATTTACATAATGCCTGGCTGTGTGTCTCTGTATTTATTTCCTAAAGTTGTAGCGAGACACTTCTCTGATGATGGCTGAGAAAGGCACAGATATGCTTTTCTGGTTGGGGTGGATCCAGATTTTGATTTTCAGGAAATTTCTATATTGCAAGTTTATATTATTCAATTAAAATATTTTTTTCTGTAATGCTTAACAAAAATCATTCACTTGTTTAATCAAAGGGTCTAGAGAGCTTTCAGTGTTTCTATTGAACTGTAGTTCTGTGTTTATTTTACTGAAGGAGTTGAAAGTAATTGAGTTAAAATTTCTTCCTTCTTAATGATGTCAGGATAAAAATCCAACAATCAACAGAAAGGTACCAGCATAGACTCCCAATTAAATTCAATGCATGGTCTCTTATATAGATAAAGGCGGGGGGGAGAAAGAAAAGAAAAACATTATATTTATCCATTATTTGAAACATTAAATTAGAAAATATCCCTTTACACTATTTTGTATAACTTTCTTACTATGTGAGCCTTTGCCTATCAAGTGCTAGAGTTATAGATGTGCAAATTGGATCAGGAATTTCTGCTTAAAATCCTGATCTGTATAGAAAAATAGTATTTCTATTAGTCTAGTATTTCTAAAAGAGAAGGCAAAAAAGAAAGCATAGCTTAAATAGTAGGGTTAAGGAGAGACCAATTTAACACCTTTGATGCTGCTGTCTACATTTAGAGAGAGGATCTTTAAAGAGTCAGTGAGATCCATGAGAATATTAGAGAACATACTTACTCAAAATGACCACAGCCCCTATTATAGGAGTCTATATGGTTGTGTTTGTGTGCCAACACAGGGAGAAGATAGCCACCCATAAACCATGAGAAGGGTAGAATAGGTGCCTCCATATATAGCTCAGAGGAAGTAACTTCTAGTTACAACTGTAAAGGTCAAGTTTTCAGGAATGTGGCGAAGTACATGTTTGTCACTCAGGCTGCCCAGTTCTTAGTTTTGGCAGTCCTGAGAAAGCATTACAGTCATCAAGTGGTACAAACGTAATCTTCTTGGCATCCATATATACAGTTGTAAATGTTCATGCATTTCATCTCTTCTCATATCTCAGTTCTTTATTAGGCAGTATGTTAGGTGTGTGTGTGTATGTCTCTCTCTCTCTCTCTCTCTCTCTCTCTCTCTCTGTCTCTTTCTCTTTCTGTGTGTGTCTATTATTCAGTAATCTTCATTGTCATTTTTGCAATTAGACAACTTGATTTACATAAATTTCATTTCCCAGAAAGTAAATTCATCAAAATGCAACTGAAATCTACCAGTGTACCACCCCTAAAAACCACCAGCATATTGCAACTCTTTGGTTTTGTTTTTGTCCAGGTGTTTAGTCCATGTTTATGTTCTGTGTATCTTTTCACTTCTTTTTGAATACATAAATCTTTAAATTCTTCCAGTATTTTTGGTGGAAATAACTGCTTATGTACAACAACTTGGATATCTAATTTGTACCAGTTTAATAGGTCCAAAATTAGGAAAACAAAACTGGAGACAGATCCCCAGCCAAACCCTGATTCTCTTCTTTGCCCTGTAATTTGAAAAGGTAACTTTCATGGGTATTCTTGAACATTTATTTTTAAAGTGCTAACAAGCTGCTATGAGGATCAGACATACTATATCACAGGCATGTGCACTGAATAGAGGACAATCCTGTCATCTGTTTACAGTATTGTAATGTCTCAGATGAACCAACGTTGTCCTTTGCTTGTTTGTCTTGCACCAAAGATCCATAATATGAAAATTTCCAGTGTTCCAAAGAAATTTTGCAAATGCTGAATATCCTAAGAGGATGTTTTCCAGCCCAGTCTTCCAAGGCCTTATAAAACCTGTATTATTCTATACAGATCAGGGTTTTATGCAGAAATTCATGTGCAATATGCACATCTGCAACTCTTAGCACTTGATAGGTCAAGGTTTATACACTAATAAATTTATACAAAATAATTTTAAGTGATATTTTCTAATTTAATATTTCAAATAATGGAGAAATAATATTTTTTTGTAAATTTCTTTTTGTGTATCCTTGTCTCTGTCTCTGTCTCTCTGTCTGTCTCTGTCTCTCTCTCTGTTTGTGTGTGTGTGTGTGTGTGTGTGTGTGTGTGTATCTAACCCATGTATGCAGGTATGCACAGTTATTAGAAAACTGTCTGATCCTCTGGAACTGGAGGTACGGAAGTTGTGACCCACCTGAAATGGGTGCTAAGAACTGAACTTGGGTTCTCTGGAAGAACAGTGAACCCATTTTTTCATTGTAAAGATTCAAAGAAATACTGTAAGTTTATTAATTATTTCCAAAGTGGTTGAGTGCTGTAAGCTGGAGAGATTGACTTCGTCAAGTGCCTCATTAACATCCATGAAGTCCTGGGTTCAAGGCCAGGTACTGCTACTGGAAAAAAACAAAAACAAAAACATGTTGAGTGTTAGAATGTGTTATATTGTGCCCTTACCTTAGTGATTTAAAGGGGAAACAAAGTTCATCTATTCCTATGAGATCATTATCAAAGGGATAGGTAGCCTCAAAAAAACAAAACAAAACAAACAAACAAACAAACAAACAACAACAACAACAACAACAAAAGAGAAGTTGTGTCTACCATGGTGACTATAAATGTTAAATGTTAGAGTTTGTATCTTAAGATATGCTGAAAGACCAAGTGTTCTTGCCAAGGAAGCATGAGTAAGAAGGATTCCTGGAGCAGAGAACGTTGAGCTGGACTCTTAGGAAGGGGAAAGCATACCACCAGCTATACAAATTAGATTGTTAGGAACAGAGAAATGAATTGTTCACAGGAAGAAGTTATGAATAGTGGATTTGTTTTTACCTGGGCTGTTGCAACAAAAATATATATATTGGGTAGCTTAAACAATGGAAGTTTGTATTCTCACTGTCTTGGAAACCAAATTTCCAAAATGAAAGTTCTTTAAAATTATTATTTCATTTCTAGTGAGTACTTCCTTCCTGGCTTGTAGATGAACCTCTTCTTACTGTGTACTCAAAGGGTCTTCTGTGTGGAGACACAGAGAGATGGAGGTTTATTTCTGCAATCTCTTCCTCTTATGGGGATTCTATTCCAATGGTGTTAATGCCCACTGATCACCCCACTTATTTTTAAAGAACTAGACTTCTGATATAAACACACTAGGCACAGAGATTTGACATATGGACTTGAAGGCAAGAGGATACAGTGTGTAGCAGGTGCGTGAGTATGGAAAATAGAACAAAAGTCAGGATTTGCATAACCAGAGGCCACAGCTAATTTAGTCTTTTGCCAAGATCAGAGGAAGCCCCAGTAGAAATGAGTCCTCACTTATTGGAGGTGTCATGGATTGCCTGTACCTGCCTAGGGGCCTATGCCCATGGCCCTCAAGTAGAGAAGAGCCTAAGGGTTCTGTTGCTAGTCATCAAAATTCCAAAAGAAAACAGAACCAAATAAGCTAGGATGTTCAGATAGCCCACGGGGTAATACAGAATGCCCTAGGCACAATATGTGTGAAATAGACTCTGGGAAGTTAGAAACATGCATACCAACAGCACATTAATTACCTTCCCTCAGACTCAAGGCTGTAAATGACTCCCACTGAGATTGGGTTAGTTATGGGTTGTAAGAATCCTGTCCTCCAAGGACAGAATGTTGAATATCACCTAGATGCTGCTCATGAGAAGCTGTGTTTTAGGGATGTCAAAAATACCCTTGAATTTATTCATTTTTTAAAGTTTCAAGAAAATGTAGAATTAAAAAGTCTCATCCAGTACTGAACAGGCTTAGTTTTAAAATGCACAGAAATTGTACATCCCAGATGCTACAGAAATATTAGTACTTTAGAAGCAGAAAAATAAAATGGAATGTAAGAACTTTCTCTAGATATAGTTCTCCCAAGCTTTTCTCTAGTTTTGTCATGTTTCACAATTACTATACCTATAAAATGAAAATACAAGTGGCCTAAGAACTCTGTGAAATAAGACAAACAACATCTACTTCAAAGCTCCAAGAAACACTAGAAAGCAAGTGGATTATCCAGCTACTCCTAAGTCAGCACCATGGATTTCCAACTACCTCCAGAGGAGTAAGGATTCTGACCTATGGGGCAAATGTGTAAACAAATGTGCTCATAAAATCACATCCTGCCTTCAGTTCTTTTATCTTAGTGATATGATATAGCATTTTATTAAAATCTCAATGAACCTTTCTTTGTTTATCATGCTCTTAGGGTCTAATGGTCATTATTCCTCCAGAATCCATAGAGAGAAACCTGAGGTGTTGTTCATAGAAGGTTGAAGTTTCCTGGCATGGCTTGGTCCTTAGGATACAGTCCTACTGAGGGTGATACATGTCTTTATAAACAGGGCATGGAGAAATGTGTGGGACCCTTTTACTTTCTACAATATGATCATATGTGTAAATTCCCATTTCTGAAGACCTTCAGAGACTGAACCTGCTGTTTTGTATCATGGAATTAACTACCTGACCATACATATCTGTTATTTAAACTTGGTATGTATACCAGGGATAGTGATATAATCCACTGGAAAAGCACAATACTGACATGTCAAAGATTTTGAATTCAATCCTGAGCACTGCAGATATGTTACAAAGAATTAAAATTGTTGAGTACAGTATAAATTGTTATAGCTGTGCAAACAATTTTTTTTCACATAATAATTTAGACATGACCTTCTCTAGATGTGACACGGGTTATACTGAGTTATGCACAGAGTGCAGTGTTAGCTTACTAAGTTTTCTGGAAATACCTGCTTGGTTTTTCTATTCCCTTGTATACAGGAAATTACTACCATGATATACAGTGTCTAATACTCTATTAATCATCTCTTTCAGTTTTTTACAGCACTGGACATTCAAATGAACCTAGAACAAGAGGTGAACCCTACTATAATTGCATCTATCTTGGACATTCCTATTGTCAATGGTGGTACCAGATTTATTTTCTATTATATAACTTTAACTTCTGCACCTTTGGAGGTTCTTACATGTGTTGCCCTTCACCCTCTTATTGATAATTAGCTGAAATGGAAAAAGTGAAGTGTCAAGAACAGACCTCAGGTCAACATGACACAGAAGTCAAAATGTCTGGATGCCCTACAATTGGCTGCACTGATTTGGAAAGATGTCACCTCTCTTGAATCATCAGAGTCATTATTTGAGGGCATTACAGTGCTCTGGGTCCCAATGTCTTCTTCCTAGAGAATATGTGTTAATCTCTTAGTCTTCCAATTTAACAGCCAGGACCAGAGTAGATCAGGAGAAACACCAGCCATAATGTTGTATGCTTAAGTGCAGAGTGTTAGAATCAGAAGATGTTAGGATTGAGCAACCCAGTACAGTTTCTACAAGTGTTACCTATCAATGAGGAAATCCTCAGTAAGAAATACTGAAGATCTATTTCTGAGAGTTTTACAAGTAAAGTATGAGAAACTTATAGTGTTCCAGATAGTGGGAATTCAGCCT
>LR749946.1:791515-869420 GCA_902729485.2 Mus minutoides
AAAAAAAAAAAAAAAGAATCTATAATAACCTTAAAACAGAGAGTTAGATATTTCCAAAGGTGGATATATGATTGATTTTTCAAACTCCCTATAACCATACACCTCTCCAAGAATGAATGAATGGAAGAACAGGTTAACTGGACCTGCGTGTCCAGACAAGGTAGGGTGATAAGTGATGACTGTACTCTTGTGATAGAGAGATACCTGGTTTCAGAAGTGGCAGTGATGTAAATGTCAGAGAGAGGGTTTATAATATATCTTTCCTTGTGGTTTAGTGTTCCTCATCTTACATTTTTTTTAAATTGTTGTGTCATGAATCATAGTGATCTATTATATCCAATAACACAAAAATACACACATTAAACATTGAATATTCTAATTTATAATTTTACTAATCAAAACACATATTTCTTGAGTTTATTTTTCTTCCAATGAATCGAAACCTTTTCTTTGTAGTTTGCCTCAAGCTCAATAATTTACTCAATGAAAGAGTATATCTGCTCTACAATGAGATTAACTTTAATTATTTTTTTAATATTTGAAATATTTCAACCATATTGTAGTTCACTAATATTTGTATAAACTATAAATAAAGTACAAAACTTCAAAAATATTGGTATGTAATGCACCAACTAACCCCTTACTTTCCCTACTTCCTTGATGTTCCCTCAACACCAGAAAATCATTCATTTGTTATGTATCACTAAACTAATTTTTCATAGTCCTACATAGTACTTTGAATACATCATCATTTACCTGAAAAGTCTTCAGTTTCTTTTCTTTCACCCAGTACCTCTCAGTATCATCTGTGCTTTGGGTTTTTCTGCTAATGTCCCTCTTCATTTAACTGCTATCACATATCAAATTTGATAGTTCTATAATGTCAGTGATAGCTCATACTTTATGTCCTGTTTTAACAACTCTGTAGTAGCTTACTTTCCCACAGCAGACAGAATTTAAATCCTAATAAGGTGTTTCTGGTGAGGGTTTTGGCTCTATCCCACTCTTCTCCCTGGAAACCACGGAGTCTGCTGATTTCTACTGAGCATCCTGCAGACGCTGTTGCCAGTGGCTGAGAGACTCTGTCCTCAGTCTTCTGTGACCTAGCTTCCTCTGACTTTCTGAACTCATAAATGTCACCTTTACAGAGAACTGCACACATCCTGTCTGTCATATGCTATGGCATACTGTAGCTTATGCTACAGAATATTCGACTTAACTTTCTTTATAGCACACACTCCTTTCAAATAACTTTATTTATGTACTGACTTAATTTTAAATCTAAATCCTCTCTAAATTATGCAGGTTCAGTTGAGACCAAGACAAGAATTTCTTGTCCTGATGATCAAAAGATTTTTTTTTCAGCTTCTGAAACAGGGAGGTATAAATAAAGATGTGTGTTTGACATATAAAGTAATTCATATTTTCACTGGGAAATTATATTTTAATTCAGAGAGTTGGCACAAAAATGATTTTGTCAAGCTAGTACACCTTTATTTTAATTTTTTCTTCTCTCACTCTTTCCCCATATGATTCCTCAGCCTCATCCCCAGTTTTGCAAAATAATACCCATGACAACTTTTCCTACTGCTACAAGAACCAGCTCCCATTTTCTGTGGCTCCTATATATCTTCCCTTTTCAATGCTTCTTCCCATTACTTTTTCCAAGCCCTAATCCAACAGGCACTCCCAGCTAACGCACAGGTCACTCCTGCTAGGAATTCACATTGGTTGCCTGTGGACCATCTCTTCTCTCCCTGTTCCCCCAAATGCATGTCCAGTTCTACAGCAGGTCACTCTTGGTAGCCTTCTTGTAACCCTGCTCCCATATCTGGTATATACCATGTATTTTTCCATCTCTAACCTTTTTAGCCCTACTTGTTACTTTGTCACAGACTCCAACTCCAGAAGACAATCCATGCTAACCCAAGAGCTGCAACTTCCAGGGCAACAAATAGGCTGAAGTTGGGCCCACACTTCTACTCCTTCTGAGATTCAATCATTCCCATTTGATATCCAACAAAAGAGACTTCAAACCAAAACTAATAAAAAGAGAAAAGGAAAGACACTAGATACTTACCAAAGGAAAAACCCACCAAGATATTTTAATTCTTAACATCTTTACCCCAAATACATGTGTTGTAAAAGAAACATGATTACAACTTAAATTACATATTGATCCATAAAGACCAGTGGTAGCAGACGTCACTACACCATTGTTATCAATGGAGAGTCATCTAGGCAAAGACTAAAGATAAATAGTGGAATCAACTAAGCAAGTGCATATGGGCTCACAGAGTCTGAGGAAGGAAGCTGAGCATACACAAGTCTTCAACATGAGTGCAGTATCCAAAGAGGTCAGAAGAGGATATAAAATCTTCTGGAGCTGGAGTTATACGTGGTTGTTAGTTGCCTCATGTGGGTGGTGTGAACTGAACTCAGGATTTCTGCAAGAATGGTATTTGTTCTTTAGTGCTGAGTACCTCTGAAGCCCCATATTTATGAGTTTTAACAGATGATATACAAAGTGTGTTTTATGATTCTACATTGTGTACTTTCTGTTGACATTAAGAGAATACAAATTAAATATTGTATTCATTTAGAGACTTGTACAGCAAAAAAGGGTTTTTTCATAAAAAATTGGAAGAACATTCCATTAAAATTGATAATATTGGTTTCTTTACATGATTTAAACTATATACATATATGTATGTGTATTTGTGTATACATATATTCTCTAAAGCTTAGGAATGTAACAAAAAGCAAAGGAAGAGTGAAGTGGAACATAAAAACAAGAATGAAGAGGAAGTGGGGAAGAGAAAGAGGAGCAAATGGAGAGAGAGAGAGAGCGAGAGCGAGCGAGCACATGAGCAGCTGGGGAATGAAGTGAAAGATATTTCCTAAACAATAAACCCTGCAGGTGTAACTTGAATAATCACTGAGCCTGTAAGCATTCATTCATTTATTCAAACACACAGAGTTAAATTGGAGTTCTTGCTGAGGCAATGTCAAGGTTTTCACAAAATCTGACATGTGAACCTGTAAATTACAGGGTTGTTAAATAAAAAAAATATAGGCAGTTATTTGAGTGACAGCTTAGGTAGTTTTGAAAGGACAAAAGAATAACAAGTTACTTATTGGAGGCCTGTGGTACTCTTGCTGGGTTTATAAGCTAAAGTCATATAACAATGTATCAGCAATGTAGTAGAAGATAATCCTTGTCAAAATTCACTTAGCCAAGAGCTTCTGTAAGTTGGGTGTTGATTTTTTTATGCCCATAAAGTAGCAATAGAACAGTAGGTTAAAGACAATGGCGAGCACTTAGCGGAAATAACAGCGTGTCACACAGCTGCATTTAACCTAAGCTTCAAGATCTCTGAATGCTTGAGGGCCTGATAGTCAAATTGCCATGTCCTCTCTCTCTGTGTCAGATACCACTCTAAGAATGCTGCTGATAGGTAAGTTGACTTTGCCATTTCTTTGAAAAGAGTGACTCTTCAAGACTTAGTAGACCCCCATTGTGTTTGTTTGTATTTGACAAAAACATGGCTTGATTCTAAATATGACCACTTATGCTTAGCTGAGATTGTTCCTTCATTTATTTCCTTCAGGATTTACATGTGGGGAATTGCAGGCTGGTCTCCAGTCGAGCTGAGGTCTAAATCCCAATGGTCATAATTCACCTACATGACACAGTAGGTGTTCCCTCATGCTCCTGGAACTCCGGCCCCTGCCTAAGGTACCACCTGCCACAGCCCCCACAAGAGAGGCATGGTCAGTGGTCACATAAGCAATGGCCCAAGCTTCTGACCTTCAGGCTAAACTCCTCCCCAGTTACCTAGCAACAGTGAAGACCATAAAAAGGGGTGCTCAGCCCACATCTTGCTCTCTTACTCTTGCTCTCTGCTCTTATTCCTTTGTTCTCTCACTTCTCTCTCCTCTTCCCTTTCTCTTTGTCTTCTCTTCTCTCTCTCTCTCTCTCTCTCTCTCTCTCTCTCTCTCTCTTTCTTCTATCTTCTCTCTTTCCCCTGCATTTCTATAATAAAGCTCTTAAACCATAAACAGTCTCTGTCCTTCAAGTTCCGCTGCGCACTCTGGTTATTGTTGGGAACTTCTTCCCCTATTCCCTCTCTCCCACATCTCTGGTGGCTTTAGCTAAGTAGCTCCAGGGGGGTCCCCAGGCAAGGTTGCCCCTTGACCACCCCCTGAAGAGTGTGATAGAGGAATGCCCACCCAGGGATGAGTGGATAGGGTAAGTAGCAGCCTTCCCACACCCGACTGACCAGAGAATAGGGAAACTCTGGCGGGGCAGTGGGCATCTTTCCTCCCCTACTTTTCCCAGGGCCACCTCCCTTTTATTTTGTTCCCAACATTTACAGACACATGAAAAACTAAAAGACAGCACTATGGAAAGCATACTTTTACTGTGTAGCTTCAAACAAAGAATAGTAGTTAATGGTCATAGAACATTAGGATATTTTTAAATTAGGAATTGTGGGAAACTTATCAAAAATACTTTATATTATCATATAAACTACTTTAATTAGATCTAGGATGTCCATTTAATATGAATATTAAGTGAAAAGTTGACATTAGATGGTTTATTTCTATTTCCCTTCTCAATTTGAAAGTGGGGAGGCATGTCATTAGTGGAGCAGACATTTAGATACTTTACCTTGTAAAAATATAACCTAAATAATGTAGTGTCCCCTAGCTTTATTTTTCTTTTATTTATCTATTCTTTAAATATATTCTTTAATCTCTTTTTACAGTCAAGACTTTATCCTCCTCCTGGTCCACCCTCTGACAGTTCCAAATTCCACACTTCCTCCCCTCATCTCCAAGAGAATGTCCCCACTCCCTGGGGCTCCATGTCTCTTGAGGGTTAGGTGCATCTTCTCTCACTGAGGTGAGACCAGGCAGTCCTCTGCTGGATCTTTGTTGGAGGTCTCATATCAGCTGGTGTGTGCTGCCTGGTTGGTGGCTAGGTATTTGAGAGATCCCAGGAGTCTATGTAAGTTGTGACTGCTAGTTTTATTCTAGGGTTGCCCTTCTCCTCAGCATCTTCCAGCTTTTCCCTAAATCAACCACAAGGGTCATCATCTGTCTGTTGGCTGGGTGTAAATATCTGAATTTGACTCTTTCATCTGCTTGTTAGGCCTTTCAGAGGGCATGACTGCCTATCATGACTGATAGGGCCCTGTTTGTAAGTGCACCATAGCATTAGTAATAGTGTCAGGCCTTGGACCTCCTTCTAAGCTGGATTCCAGTTTGGGCCTGTTACTGAACCTCCACAGGTTCTTCTCCATTTTTCCCAGCAGTTCTTTTAGGCAGGAACAATTCTGGGTCAGAGTTTGGTGTTTGGAGGAGGGAGGGAAGGACTGAAGTCCTGAAGGCCAGCAGAAAAAATGGAAACAAGCAAACTTGGGAGGTAGGAGGTGAAGGGGACCCTCTGAATGTACCAGAGACCTGGGAGGTGGTAGACTCTCAGGTCTCGAAGGGAGGGACCATAGATGAAATGCCCTACATTGGGCACAGGGAACCTGTAGAGTCCATCTCCAGTAGAAAGACAGGACATCAAGTGGAGGGATGGTGTTGCCATCTCACAGTCAAAATCTCTGAACATCAGATTGTTTTTAATAAGAAAATTGTCATAGATGAGCTTCAACGATAGTCTGCTTTGCAATAATTACTTATTACTTATGCGAAACAGTTGTGTCTTTTTCAGTTACATAAAACTGCTACTAATAATGTGCAGTGTAGTGAAAGCACATGCCACCTATTTCAGCATTATGATATGTTCTGCAGAGTGGAATGGTATATCTGATTTACTACTTTATATAAGACGAATGTTGATCCATTTTCCTGGAGTAATATCAGTTCATGTTCCCTTTTATATTCTACAGGAAGAATTATCCCTCTCATTGAAAAGGCCTCTGGATGTGGACGGCCAATCATGTTTACCTTTTTCTTGGTTAGACTTCACTAAGTATATCTAGGAGCATCTCACAACATATTCATTTGGAGTGTTTTCTTTATTTTTTTTTCTCTCTAGCATTGGGTATTGCTTGGAATGCATGCAAAGAAAAAAATGAAGCAGTAGTTAGACATGGTTCAGTATTTTCACTACTTACTGGCCACATTTTTTCACAAGTTAGTGGCTAGACCTTCCTCCCGACTCCAAATGTTTACAAAATTAATACTACATTATGATTAGGGATGCTCATAATGATAGTGTGCTATTCTGAATTCCAAACTTCTGCTATGCTTGGTAACTCATTCAATGGAGCATTTTCAAAACATGGGAAATTTAGAATATTCCATTCAAAGACAGCAAAGTATAAAAGATTTCTCTATAAAGTCTTTCTTTGGAGTATGCCAAAGCTATATAATATTGCTTCCATTTTCTCCCTTTTTCAGGGGATATGGGATGACATTTATCACAACACAAATACACACACACACTCCTATCAAGTTGTTGGCATTAACCCACTAAGTAGGGTAGTGGGATCTTTCATGCTTTAGCATTGGCTCTTGGTTAACTCAGGCTGGAAGAGAAAAGGCTAAAGATCATTTCCTGTTGAAATGTCCATGATGTGCCAACAAAATATTATTTTCATTAAATTCTAAGTTATGTCTACATTTTTTTAATCATGCAAAAACCTGATAAATGTATCCAGAGCATTTCTATGCTGCTTGATGTTTTATCTTGTCAGGTTTTGCTTTTGAGGCAGATTGTTGCTATGTAGCCTGGATTGTTTTGACTTTTCAACCCTCCTGCCTCAGCATAAGAATTTCTGTGAGTGTTACTAAATCACTGTATGTACAGCATTAACTGTACAGTCCTAAGTACTGAACAATGTTGGTATTAAACATAAAAACTGTTTTTCACTTTAGCAACAAACCTTGTGTCCCTTTTCTCTTGATAGCAGTTGTAGTCAGAATATCAATGACTTGGCCCAAGCTGGGTATACCCAGATCAGTATGTGTCAGCAGCCACTGAATAATAAGCTAGGAGAATCTGTCTTTTCACATGAAATAATTCACCTACCTTTCCAGTATTGATATGTGAATTTACAAATATAGAAGTATGGGAAAGTATTTATCAGAAGACAATCTATATATTTCAAAACATTAGTCTGTTATGAAATTATTGACAATATTTACAAAAATTCCCCACGTTTTATAATCAAAACTGTTACTGGTTGCAAAGATGTGTAAATCTGTGAGCTAATGTTTTTAAATGATCAGCGCAGGATCTTAAGAAATCCTGCATGGGTTAAAACTGTATTCCACATGCAAAATAGAGTAGTAGACACACTTGTGCCCAGAGAATGATTGCCTAGACATTGTTGTACTCAACATAATGTGAGGCAGTTCATGATTATCTAAAAAGTTCTTTCAATATAGTGTCCCTTTGTACACATATATCTTCTCAATATGAGGTTGACTGGATATTTTTCTCATAACACAGAGCTGGTAGCACACTCGATAGAAAACATACATGAAAGTCAATCTATTTTCTGTTAGGTATTACAAGTTAATTTAAATATTAATTAAATGTCAGTCCTATCTCTAACAACTTATTTTTTTCCAAAAATTATGAAAATGGAAAGCACTGTTTAAAAATACAACAGATACATGTAATTAATATAATGGCTAATATGATTAACACACAATGATTTTTCAGTAAATACATGGCAAATTAAATTAAATTTTAATATTCATTAATTTTCAATAAATTAATCTTATGTAAATATAATTCTTCTAGGACACTTAACAAAGAGAGTTTGAGCTTATACTATTTGAGAAACATGATGCTACTTTAAGGTATGTTATTAAATTTAAGAAATATTACCTTATCTTTTTCTTATGAGTATGCAGCCATTAAAACACAGACGCTGAAAGTAGGAAGGCATATTTTTCCCCATACTGCTACTTTCTTATCTAATGTATGAGGATTGATGATCCTAAAGATTTAGAAATTTGTCAAAAGTGCTCAAAGATTCAATCAGTCTTCAGATTGACTCATTTTTCCTCCAAATTAGAGAGTAATGATTATTTCAAGATATCATAGGTTTTACTAGCTATTGCAATATAAATTGACATGCTATATAGCAAACATTAATTTAGTTGTCAAAAAGGCTTATATACACTCATATCTTTGTACTAGGTCACATTCATTGTAAGATTCAAGTATGCTGTAAATACATTTTTGGAACTAAAAAATAACAGAAGTAAATCTAATAAAACTAACAACCACAATGTTGCTCACAACATTGAAAACTAAGAAACTGGGAATATATCTAAATATAGTCTGGGGGTTAAAGAGATGGCTCAGTGCTTGAGATAGCTTGTTATACTTGCAAAAAAAGTGAATTACATACCCATCAGTTCCTATACCTTGAGTTAAAGTGATATAACACATACTTCTGGCCTCTACATTCAACTACACACACACACACACACACACACACACACACACACACACACACATACACACGCACATTCACTCGCATATGTGCATGTACACATGCACTCACATACCAGATATAAAAGTAAAACTAATTCTTTAAAAAATGAGAAATATTCTGTAATATATGGAAAGTGGAATTTGTGTTTACCATCAGAAAATTTATCCCTGCATATATATATATATATATATATATATATATATATATATATATATATATATAGCCCCCCCCAAAAAAAGTTACATTATGTTCAAAGGTGGTCATGGTTAAACAATACTCAAAGAGAAAATGCTTCTTTTAAAATCCAGAAACACATTAAACACATTATAAATTAAACTTAAATTTTTGAAGAAAAATACCAACTTTAAGGAAACAATTTTAAGGAAAAGGGGAGTAAAGGAATGAAACAGAGACATTGATGAATGAATGATGGCATTCATGGGTGAATGATGTCATTGATGAATGAATAATAGCATTTATGAATTAATGAAAATTGGAGGAGTCAGCCTTCAGAGAGGGCTCTAACCGCAGGATTCAGGTGAGAGCTTCATATTGTATCCTGGGTCTCTCAGAGACCAGTCCAGCAAGAGAACATGCAGGACACAGAAGCAACAGTTTCTTGAACAGGATCCCTTCGGCCCTTCATCCTCATCTAGGAGGCAGAGCTGGGACCCAGACCTCTAGGCATCTTCCCCTCCTGAGGAGAGCTTCCAGGGAGGGCTCTGACACCAGGACTCAACCAGGAGGCAGAACTGAGACCCAGACCTCTGGGAACCATCCCTACCAGAAGAGTTGGCCTCCAGAGAGGGATCTGACCCCAGGACTCAGGTGAGAGCACCATTTTGTATCCAGGGTCTCTCAGGTACCAGACCACACAGGAGAGAACTCAGACCACAGAAGCAACAGTGCTTCTTGGGAAGGGTCCCCTCTTGCCTTCATCTTCAGCCAGGAGGCAGAGCTGAGACGCAGACCTCTGTATGCTTTCCCTGCAAGAGAAGAGTTTGCCTGCAGAGAGTGCTCTGACCACTGGGATTCAGGAGAGAGTTGGACTCCTAGGAGAGCGGACAGAGGCTAACAAAATCACAGGAGGAACAAGCTCCAGCCAAAGACAGCTAGAGATTCTAACACCAGAGATTCTAACACCAGAGATTACCAGATGGTGAAAGGCAAATGTAAGAATCTTATGAGCATAAACCAAGACCACTCAGCATCATCAGAAGACAGTACTCTCACCACAGTGAATCCTTGATACCCCCAACACATCCAAAAAGCAAGATTAAGATTTAAATCCTATCTTATGATGCTGGTAGAGGAGTTTAAGAAGGGCATTAATAACTCACTTAAAGAAATAAAGGAGAACACTGCTAAACAGGTAGACGTCTTTAAAGAGGAAGTACAAAAATCCCTCAAAGAAAAACAGGAAAACACAGCTAAACATGTAGAAGTTGTTAAAGAGGAATCACAAAAATCCTTTAAAGAATTAAAGAAAACACAACAAAACAGGTGATGAAATTGAACAAAACCATCCAAGATCTAAAAATGGAACTAGAAACAATAAAGAAAACCCAATGGGAGGCAACTCTGGAGATAGAAATGCTAGGAAAGAAATTAGGAACCATAGATGTGAGCATCAGCAACATAATACAAGAAATGGAAGAGAGAATATTAGGTACAGAAGATTCCATAGTAAGCATGGACACAACAATCAAAGAAAATACAAATGCAAAAAGATCCTAACTCAAAACATCCAGGAAATCAAGGATACAATGAGAAGACCAAACCTAAAGATAATAGGTAAAGATGAGAATGAAGATTTTCAACTTAAAGCGCCAGGAAATATCTTCAACAAAATTATAGAAGAAAACTTCCCTAACCTAAAGAGATTCCCATGAACATAACAGAAGACTGTAGAACTCCAAATAGACTGAAGCAAAAAAGAAATTCCTCCTGACACATAATAATCGGAACAAGAAATGCACTAAATAAAGACACAATGTTAAAAGCAGTAAGGGAAAAGGTCAAATAACATATAAAGGCAGACCTATTAGAATTATACCAGACTTCTCACCAGAAACAATGAAAGCCAGAAGAAACTAGACAGATGTTATATAGACCCTAAGAGAACACAAATGCCAGCCCAGGCTACTATACCCAGCAAAACTTTCAATTACTTTAGATGGAGAAAACAAAAATTTCGATGACAAAACTAAATTTACAGATTATCTTTCCATGAATCCTTCCTTTCAAAGGATAATAAAGAGAAAACTCCAACACAAGGAGGAAAATTAAGTCCTCAAAAAACCAAGAAATTAGTCCATCAACAAACTTAAAGAAGATAGGTCATAAGAATCCCAACTTTAGCCGGGCGTGGTGGCGCACGCCTTTAATCTCAGCACTCGGGAGGCAGAGGTAGGCGGATTTCTGAGTTTGAGGCCAGCCTGGTCTACAAAGTGAGTTCCAGGACAGCCAGAGCTACCCAGAGAAACCCTGTCTCGAAAAACCAAAAAAAAAAAAAAAAAAAAAAAAAAAAGAATCCCAACTTTAACAACAAAAATAACAGGAAGAAACAAATTACTTTTCCTTAATATCTCTTAATATCAAAGGACTCAATTCTCCAATAAAAATTCACAGAATAACAGACTGGTTACATAAACAGGACCCAACATTTTGCTGCTTACAGGAAACCCACCTCAGGGACAAAGACAGACACTACCTCAGAGTAAAAGGAGGAAATCAATTTTCCAAGCAAATGGTCGAAAGAAACAAGCTAGAGTAGCCTTTCTAATATTGAATATAATCGACTTCCAACCCAAAGTTATCAAAAAAGGAGGTGCACTTCATAGTCATCAAAGGTAAAATATTCGAAGATGAACTCTCAGTTCTGAATATATATGCTCCAAATGCAAGGGCATCTACATTAATTGAGGAAACTATAGTAAAGCTCCAAGCACACATTGCACCTCACACAGTAATAGTAGGAGGCTTCAACATCCTTTCACCAATGAATAGATCCTTTAAACAGAAACTAAACAAATACACACTGAAACTAACAGAAGTTATGAAGCAAATGGTATAAGTGATATCTGCAGAACATTTTATCCTGACACAAAAGGATATACATTCTTTTCAACACTTCATGGTACCTTCTCCAAAATTGACAATATAATTGGTCACAAAACAGGCCTCAACAGTTATAAAAATATTGAAATTATCCCATGCATCCTAACAGATTACCACGGTCTAAGGCTGATCTTTAATAACAACATAAATAATAGAAAGCCAACATTCACATGAAAGGTAAACAACACTCAATTTGGTCAAAGAAGAAATAAAGAAAGAAATGAAAGACTTTTTAGAGTTTAATGAAAACGAAGCCACAACATACCCAAACTTATGGTACACAATGAAAGCAGTCCTAAGAGAAAACTCATAGCTCTGAGTGCAGCCAAAGATATACTAGAGAGAGCATAGACTAGAAGCTTTACAGCACACCTAAAAGCTCTAGAACAAAAAAAAAAAAAAAAAAAAAAAAAAAAAAAAAAAAAAAAAAAAAAAAAAAAAAAAAAAAAAAAAAAAAAAAAAAAAAAAAACAAAAAAAAAAAAAAAAAAAAAAAAAAAAAAAAAAAAAAGCAAATTCACCCAAGAGTAGAAGAAGGCAGGAAATAATCAAACTCAATGCTGAAATCAACCAAACAGAAACACAAAGAAGTATACAAAGAATCAACCAAATAAGGAGCTGTTTTTTTGTGAAAATCAAAAAGATAGACAAATCCTTAGCCAGACTAATTAGAGGCCACAGGGACAGTATCCTAATTAACAAAATGAGAAATAAAAAGGGAGACATAAAAACAGAACTGGAGGAAATCAAAACATCATCAGATCCTACTACAAAAGGCTGTACTCAACAAAACTGGAAAACCTGGATGAAATGGCCAAATTTCTAGACAGATACCAGGTGCCAAAATTATTTCAGGATCAGATTATTTAATCTGATCTAAACAGCCCCATATCCCCTAAAGAAAGAGAATCAGTCATTCAGAGTCTCCCAACCAAAAAAAAAAAAAAAAAAAAAAAAAAAAAAAAAAAAAAAAAAAAAAAAAAAAAAAAAAGGCCAGGACCAGACGGGTTTAGTGCAGAGTTCTCTCAGACCTTCAAAGAGGACCTAATGCCTATTCTCCTCAAACTCTTCCAAAAATAGAAACAGAAGGTTCTCTACCTACTTTATTTTATGAAGCCACAATTACTCTGATACCTAAACCACATTAAGACCCAACAAAGAAAGAGAACTTCAGACCAATTTCCCTTATGAATGTTGATGCAAAATTACTCAATAAAATTCTCACAAACTGAATCCAAGAACATATCAAAATGATGAACCATCATGATCAAGGAAGCTTCATCCAAGGGAAGCAGGGATGGTTTAATATATGGAAATCCATCAAGGTATTCTACTATATAAACAAACTCAAAGACAAAAATCACATGATTATCTTGTTAGATGGTGAGAAAGCATTTGACAAAATCCAACACACACATTCATGATAGTAGTCTTGAAAAGATCAGGAATCCAAGGCCCATACCTAAACATAATAAAAGCAATATACAGCAAACTAGTAGCCATCATCAAACTAAATGGAGAAAAACTTGAAACAATCCCACTAAAATCAGGGACTAGACAAAGCTGCCCACTTTCTCCCTACCTAGTACTTGAAAATCCAATCCAGAGCAATTAGACAACAAAAAGAGATCAAGGAGATACAAACTGGAAAGGAAGTAGTCAAAATATCACTATTTACAGATGATAGTATAGTATATATAAGTGACCCTAAAAATTCCACCAGAGAACTCCTAAACCTGATAAACATCTTCAGTGCACTAGCCTGATATAAAGTTAGCTCAAACAAATCAGTGGCCTATCTCTAAACAAAAAATAAATAGGCTGAGAAAGAAATTAGGGAAACAACACCCTTCACAATAGTCACAAATAACATAAAATACCTTGGTGTGACTCTAAGAAAGTGAAAGGCCTGTATGATAAGATCTCCAAGTCTCTGAAGAAAGAAAGGGAAGAGTAGCTCAAAAGATGGAAAGATCTCTCATGTTCATGGACTGGCAGTATTAATATAGTAAAAATGGATATCTTGTGGAAAGCAATCTACGGATTTAATACAATCCCCATCAAAATACCAACTCAATTCTTCACCTAGTTAGAAAGGGCAATTTGCACATTCATCCAGAATAACAAAAGAACTAGGATAACAAAAACTCTTCTCAACAATAAAAGAACCTCTGGGGAAATCAACATGCCTGACCTCAAGCTGTACTATAGAGTAATTGTGATAAAAATTGCATGGTACTGATATAGGGACAGACTGGTAGATCAGTGGAATAGAATTGAAGATCCAGAAATGAACGCACACACCTATGGTCACTTAACTTTAACAAAGGAGCTAAAACCATCTAGTGAACAAAAAGATAGCATTTTCAACAAATGGTGCTAGCTCAGCTGGCATGGAGAAGAAAGGAAATCGATCCATTCTTACCTCCTTGTACAAAGCTAAAGTCTAAATGGATCAAAGAACTACACATAAAACCAGAGATACTGAAAATTATAGTGGAGAAAGTGGGGAATTGCCTCAAAAATATGGACACAGTGGAAAAAATCCTGAACAGAACAGCAATGGCTTGTGCTGTAAGAGCAAGAATTGAAAAATAATACCTCATAAAACTGCAAAGCTTCTATATGGCAAAAGACATGGTCAATAAGACAAAAAGGCCACTGGCCAATTGGGAAAGGATTTTTACTTGTCAGAAATCCAATAGGGGACTAATATCCAATATATACAAAGATCTCAAGAAGATGGACTCCAGAAAATCCAAAAAATCTACCATTAAAAAATTGGGTACAGAGTTAAACAAAGAATTCTCAACTGAGGAATATCAAATGGCTGAGAAGCACCTGAAAAAATATTCAACATCCTTACTCATCAGGGAAATGCAAATCATAACAACCCTGAGTTTCTACCTCATACCAGTCAGAATGGCTAAGATCAAAAATTCAGTTGACAGCAGATGCAGGCCAGGATGTGGAGAAAGAGGAACACTCCTCCATTGTTGGTGGCAATGCAAGCTTGTACAACCACTCTGGAAATCGCACACCCAGATGGAAACAACCCAGATGTCCCTCAACCAATGAATATATACAAAAAGATGTGGTACATTTACACAATGGAATTTTATTCAGCTATTTAAAACCAGGACATCATGAATTTTGCAAGCAAATGAATGCAACTAGAAAACATGGTCCTGAGTGAAGTAACACAAACCCAAAAAGATGTACATGATATGTGCTCACTGATAGTGGTTATTTGCCAAAAAGTTCAGGATATCTATGATACATCCCATAGATCCAAGTAGTTAATCAAGAAAACAGGCCTAAGTGAGGAAGCTTCAATCGCCTTAGAACAGAGAACAAAGTAGTCATGGAAGCCTGAGTGTGAGGAGAGGGTTTGAGGAATAGGGGAGCAAGGTCAGGCATGGGGAGAGAGAAATGAGAGTCTGAGAGGGCCAGGAATTAAACAGCTTCCAGAACTTTTGGGACTGCGGGAATTCTCTAGGAAGTACCAGAGACCCAAGATGATAGACTCCCAGGAGTCAAGCAGGTGACCTTAGCTGAAATGTGCAAGAGTTGGGATATGGAAGCTGAAGAGACCACCTCCAAAAGTCAGACATGACCTCCAGTGGAGAAATGAGGGCCAACCCACCCACAAAACATTTGACCCAAAATTGGTCCTGTCTAAAAGAAATGCAAGAATAAAGATGGAGTAGAGACTGAAGGGATGACTGAGCAGTAACTGAACAAGTTACCATGGGTCTGCCCAGCAGCTAGCTGAAACAGATGCAGATACTCACAGCTAAACATTGGCTGGAAGTGGGAAACTCTTATAGAAAAGTTGGATGAAGGATTGAAGCCACTGAAGAGGATGGAAACTCGACAGGAAGACCAACAGAATCAATTAACGTGGACCATGAGAAGCTCTTAGAGTGCAGTTTGCATAGCTTGAACAGTGAGTGAATGTGAGGATGAGATGTGAAAATATTTTGTCAGCAAAGAGAGTTTGATTTATTATTCTCACAGTGACCCAGTAAATGGTAGACTATGATTATTGTCAATAAATATGTAAAATTCTTCACTCAATTTAAAACCAAATAATTTAGATGCAATCCTCATTTTGCATAGAGAAAAGAGATAATACTCTGGAAATGGCTTATAGGGGATCTTCTTGGAAAAGCAGTTTCATTTGCATACATGTCATTATTAAAACTGATCCCAGTCTGGCAAACAGGAATCACACATTCTAAGTGGTCACCAAACCACAGAAATGATAGATAACATTTGGCAGAATCAAATAGGAAGAAAAGTCTTGACATTTAGTATAAGATGTGTCTGAATTCCCTAGCCAATATGCACTTGCACACAATCAAGCAATGTCTTTGTTCACTAGCCTGCTCTCTGACAGAATTTGTTTTTATGTTTGGCCATTTGGCTTCTCTTATTAGTGGAGATAGTGCCGGGATGAATTATCAATGTTGTTCCCTGGATTTTATGTCTCATTTCTTCTAAAATGCATGTATCCCTGCAACAAATAAGTGAGAAATCCAATACAGTTCCTTTCTGTAAGGGATTGTTTAGGGGATTTGACGGATTTTCTGGTAAGTCGACAGAAAATACCCTTTGAGAGGGTTTCCCCTGCAATTTTCTCCACCCAGATTCTATCTGACGTCATCCCTAAGTTCTGATAAGTTGTCATCAGTGTCACATGATCTGTCTACAGCAGGATAAGACCGAAGGGATGTAATACCACAGAGTTATTTACTAGCTGGATACTCATGATACCTAGAAGTGGCTCAGAAACGAGGGCAAGGGATTTAAGTAAGAAAATGGAAGAATAGTGCTCAAATTTAAATTCTCTATGTGCAAATGCTGTAAGAAATGGGTATTGCTCAAGCATTGCCCCTTGGACACCTCTAAGTTCTCAGGTAGAAGTTTTAACTGTGAGCTATGATATTCTGATCTAATTTTAAATCATTCTGAAATAATTATAAGACTTCTAATCTGATAAAATCACCAACCTAGAGACCCAGCCTTGAATACTCACTGATGTACAGACCTGCCCATGATGGTGGTCTTGGCTCCCGGAGCATAGAATCCAGGAATCACAGAGCTGCTCCTGTAGCAGCAGAAATCAATAGTAGTGCACAGGAGCCAGAGTTGTTGTGAGAGCTCACAGTTGATCAATATGCTTGCTCAGGTCATAGATGCTGAAGGCATAACTGGAGGTTGAGAGAAAAGTTTCTGTTTCATCTTCTGCCTTCCTACCAAGTCGTACCACGGAAAGGACCTGAGGAATATATGTAAACATTTCTACTTCCCTGAAATTGAGAAATCACAAAAGTACACAACTGAGACCTAAGATGACAACCTAATAATCAGCACAGATCCAATATAAGGCTGATTGAATTTCTTGTACTGTTGTTAACTTTGCAAGCCACTGCTACTATTTAAAAGAGCATTCAGAGGCCCCTGGTCTCCCATTCCAAGTACCAAATGTAATAAAAGGCACTATCTTAAATTTCAATGTCAGAGAAATAATCTTTTTTTTTTTTTTTTTAATAAAAGGCACCCAAAAAGTCAAGTATGTGAATAAAATGTGCATATAAAATACTCAGGCATCCAAGGCCCAAGTAATGCATACGGCATGTTTACTAAGCTATACCTTGTTGCTGCTCAGAAAATCAAATTGTAGTTTGGTTTTCTAACAGTGTTGATGGTATTCCATAGAGGCTTGTGAATATTGCAAAGGATAATGATTCCCCCAGAGATTCACAATGACAATTTACCACAAATTTCAACTTCCTCAGTAGATTTTGCTAAAGACATTAGAATCTAACTCGCTAAGTACTTATGTGTGCCGGGTACTAAGAGTAACCCTGAAGATCTAATACCATGGCAGATGGTAAGCACTCTAACACTCTATCCTGTACCATGGCAGACGGTAAACACTATAACACTCTATCCTGTACCATGGCAGACGGTAAACACTATAACACTCTATCCTGTAATTTATAATTGGAATGTTTGTTTCTTCATCTCTCAGAATGTTGGAGGACATTAGATCTTAAACAAACCTTTACCTTGAACTATGAAGAGGAGCCTGGCCCATGCCATACTCAGTCAAGGGGTTTAAGAACCCTACCTTCACTGACTAAATAACAGAAAGGTACATGCCAAGCTCCTTCCTTGCCACCAACAGGGTGCTTAGAATCAGTTGGCCATTGTTATGAGGGTTTGCAAGGTCAGCCTTTTCCTTTGGGGAGCCACATTTGCATGGACCCACCTACCTACCGGTACACCTTATGCAGGAAACTTCAGCAACAGTTTTCTAAAAGTCCAGTTTGCAAATGGGATTCCTATAAACAGTAACTGTTCTCAGGTGTCAAAAATGATCTATTTGGGCTGCAAAACAAGACGGCGTTAATTTAGAACCTAGTCTGCTTTCTTTCTTCATTATTTTCTTGGCTCCCAGCAGGACCATGGGACACAAGTATTAAGTGACTTACTGGATAAGAGATTGGGTAACCAAATGAATGATCTATAAATATGAGACAGTCGCATAACAAAGGCTCAACATTACCTTCATTTGGCTGGAAGAATACTTTGCAAATTGAGGGATTTTCATTAAGTAAAGTATTTCTATATCACTTTTCAACTCACAAAATATCATCTCAGATGAAAAACACACCTCTTTTTTTCTTTATTGATATCTATATATCTATATCTATATCTATATCTATATCTAGATAGATAGATAGATAGATAGATAGATAGATAGATAGATAGATAGATAGATAGATAATTTGGTTTTTGGTTTTTGCGAGATAGAATTTCTCTGTATAGGCTTGGCTGCCCTGGAACTCACTCTGTAGACCAGGCTGGCCTTGAACTCAGAAATCTGCCTGCCTCTGCCTCTGCCTCCCAAGTGCTGAGATTAAAGGCATGCACCACCACTGCCTGGTTTGATATTTTCTTTATTTACATTTCAAATGTTATTTCCTTTCCTGGGTTCCCCTCCAGAAACTCCCTACCCTGTTCCCCCCTCCCCTGCTTCTATGAGGGTACTCCCCCACCTACCCACCAACCCCCACCTCCACACCGTTGAGGAACTAATTTAACTTAGTTTCTATAGAACTTAAAACTATATATGTTCAAGTATAAGAAAAACAAGAAAACACTGTGAAGGAATAGAGAATAATCAATACACGCTGCAGGCTCTCCCATTATTCTTAATATTCCAATATCTTGCTATAGCACATCTGGCTAGATCAGAAACACTCTGAGACTTTATGGAATGACTCTTGATACAAATTGTTTTAAGTGGACATGATATTGGAATCTCAGGTGCTAATCCCCAGGAAAAGCCAAGAATTTTGTCTTTTCATCATGTCCTTTAAATCTACTCTTACACTGTATGATTTTGTTAAAAACATCTTTACCTCAGCAATGTCTTTGAGATTCGTCCATGCATCAACAGCTTGTTTTCCTTGTTTTATAGAACTTGGTGATATAAATGTACTACAGCTAATTTATAAACTCACCCATTAAAATACATTCAAGATGTTTATGGTTTTGGTGGCAATAAAAGACTAGTATACATTATGTGAGACCTTATATGAGACCATGAGTTTTATTTATCTGGTGCAGGGTTGATGACCTACAATTGTCAGTCATAGAGAGGGGAGTAATGCTAAGAACAAGCACTCAGCTTTCCAGAGGAATTTATCATTTCTGTGTTTCCAGCAGTGATGCACATTACTTCCAGTTTCTTGTTGTTTTAGATATGAACCCACATGTCCAGTTTCTAGACACCTTTGGGAGCCACTGATATTGTAGCTTTAGTAGCTACAATAGAATGTTTTCATTCTCTTTTCATGCTCACACACGCAGTTCCCCATCAACTCTTGAGTGTAGCATACTTTCCCGTACAGGTTTGTGTTCCTGAATCTGACCAATTAATGCAGTTGTTTAAATGGTTCTCATTTTCTAAGCAGTGCATTGTATTCTACAAATAATTTTGATCTGACTGAAGTCTAACTTATCAAAGTGCTACTTCACAAATCATGAATTGTTTAGAAGCACGTGTTTAATTGACAAGTTTTAGAGGATTTAGAGTAATCTTTGTATTACTGATTTTATTTTATTTTCTCCATTATGATACAGATACGTTTGTGATTTTCGTGCTAAGAACACTAGCTCTGTTGTGTTTTCTGACATGGTACCACCTATTTTGGTAAATATTGTTTGTGCTTTCATGGGATCAGTGTTTTATTACTACATGATGAAAGGCATCCATGTTCATTGATGGTGTTGTGTTTTTTTGTTTTTCTCTGCACTCAGTGGATCTATGTCAGTGAATTCTAATCCTTATTAAAGCAAACATGCAAGGACTGTCTCTAGTGGTCTACTTCCTGTCATTCCTTTCAGGACTGCCAGTTGCTCAATGATGCTTCCAGACCGTGTTAACATCAATACTATATCACGAGACTCTGCCTGTAGGAGCACTGCATGTTCTCAGAGAACTTTCTCTTTCATCTTCATGTAATACTGATCTCTTCATTGTTCATATTTTTCAATGATGTTTGCATTGCCTGGTGTTAGTAGAAACTTTGTGTTTCTCCTTTGTAGTGCTTGCATTCTTTTCTACCTTTTTCATTTTTTTAGCTACATATGCAGTTATATTAAACAATATTTCTCAGGGGTGGCATGACCCTGTGTATCACATCTTTGATTAGCTTTGTCTTTTTAATTTCATTCTGATAATGCCCAAGTTTTAATAGGAATTCTTACACAGTTATATTCAATGTAGGTCTCTTAAGGTTCACATTTGTGCCTACAGTTTTAATATTTACTTTCTATATGTCCTTTTCAGATTTTATTACAGACTATCTCCTTTTCTGCTTTCATTTAAATAAGTTTAATAATTATTTGCAGTCCATTTTAAAAGTATATCTAGTTACAATGTTATTAAATTTTTCAGTTAATTTTAGTAGGAGTTCTCAGATTCTCATTTTATGTTTAATTTTCAATCTATTTAAAATAAATATTTTATTATTTCAAATAAAATTCTCAATAGTTCAGCTAGCAATGTAGCTAAATGGGTAAGAAAACTTGTGTTGTAGACAGACTGGTTCCCATAGATTATCCTGACATTCACAAGCACACTACGACACACACAAGAGCACATACATAAATAAACACATATACACAATTAATTAAGGAAATTTTAATATTAGAGTCTTGTATACTAAAGCCCATCAAAAACATCACAACAGTTACAAGTTTAGACTTTTAATCTTAGCATACAGAACTCTGGAGCTCAGTCAGTCTCTCATTTTCTGACATTTCCTAATTGCATGTTTTCAGCTAAGATGCCTTAGATGGGAAGTAAAGAAAAAAAAAAGTACAATACAATGTTAAGATATAGAGAAAATAGATAAGAGGCCATAAAGGACAAGGGAATCAGAAGGCACCTAAACTATACATTCTTATAATATAATTATGGAAATGGAAAATCATGGTTAAAAAATATCAATGGATAATTATAGAAATGTGTCACAAAAACTCTCAGAAACTACAAATTGAGTTTTAGAGGTATAGGAGAAAGTGGAAGAAATGGAATGTTATATTATGCCTAAGAAACATTTTCTCATTTTATACATGACCATTGCAGCTCTTCCCTTATGCCTTCATCTAAATTTCTCTACACCGTGATATCTTCTCTATGCCATGGATCTGTCTCCCCAGTCCTCCTGAAACTGCATAAACTTTCTTTTCTTTTTTTTTTAATTTTTTTTCAGATTTTTTATTAGATATTTTCTTAATTTACATTTCAAATGCTATCCTGAAAGTTCCCTCCCCGCTCCCCCCCCCCCGCCCTGCTACAGTGCCCATGCACTCCCACTTCTTGGCCCTGGCATTCCCCTGTATTGGGTATATAAAGATTGCAATACCAAGGGGCCTCTCCTCCCAATGATGGCTGACTAGACCATCTTCTGCTACATATGGATCTAGAGACACGAGTTCTGGAGATTCTGGTTAGTTCATATTGTTGTTCCTCTTCTAGGGTTGCAGACCCCTTCATCTCCTGGGGTTCTATCTCTAGCTTCTCCATTGTGGGCCCTGTGTTCCATCATATAGATAACTGTGAGCATCCACTTCTGTACGAGACAGCTATATCAGGGTCCCATAAGGAAAGACTTGCTGTCCTATGCTGAATTTAGTGTGGTCTATCCTTTCATCTTAGCTCTAAACTTGTCTCTGTAACTCCTTTCATGGGTATTTTGTTTCCTATTCAAAGGAGGAATGAAGTATCCAAACATTAGTCTTCCTTCTTTTTGATTTTCTTGTGTTTTGCAAATTGTATTTTGGGTATTCTAAGTTTCTGGGCTAATATCCATTTATCAGTGAGTGCATATCCAATGACTTCTTTTGTGATTGGGTTACCTCACTAAGGATTATATCTGCCAGATGCATCCATTTGCCCAAGAATTTCATAAATTCATTTTTTAATAGCAGAATAGTACTCCATTGTATTAATGTATCCATTCCTCTGTTGAGGGATATCTGTTTTTTTTTCCAGCTTCTGGCTATTATAAATAAGGCTGCTATGAACATAGTGGAACATGTGTCCTTTTACCAGATGGAACATCTTCTGGGTATATATGCCCAGGAGAGGTATTGCTGGATCCTTCGGTAGTACTATGTCCAATTTTCTGAGAAAGCACCAGGCTGACTTGCAGCTTGGTTGTACAAGCTTGCAATCCCACCAGCAATGGAGGAGTATTCCTCTTTCTCCACATCCTCACCAGCATCTGCTGTCACCTGAATCTTTGATCTTAGCTATTCTGACTGGTGTGAGGTGGAATAAAAGAGAAGGGAGGGAAGGAAGGAAGGCAGGAAGGCAGGCAGGAAGGCAGGCAGGAAGGCAGGCAGGCAGGCAGGCAGGCAGGCAGGCAGGCAGGCAGGCAGGCAGGAAGGAAGGAAGGAAGGAAGGAAGGAAGGAAGGAAGGAAGGAAGGAAGGAAGGAAGGAAGAAAGGAAGGAAGGGTATACATGGAAGCAAAGTTCACAGGAAATCCATGATCTTGTAAAATTGCTGCTCATAGTGGGTACTTTTGACTAGAGCTAGAAGCACAACTTTGTGGAAGTATATGGGAGGCAATTTTGCTTATATCTCTCTGTTTGTTTATTGGTTGGTTTTTTTATTTGTATTGTAGTGGCTTGAAACTACTCTTTGTTGTTGTTGTTGTTGTTGTTGTTGTTGTTGTTGTTGTTTTTCCAAGACAGGGTTTCTCTGTGTAGCCCTGGCTGTCCTGGAACTCACTCTGTAGACCAGGATGGCCTCAAACTCAGAAATCTGCCTGCCTCTACCTCTGCCTCTGCCTCCCAAGTGCTGGGATTAAAGGTGTGCTCCACCACACCCAGCTTGAAGCTACTCTTAAGGTATTATTTTCTTTTGTACAAATCAACACATGCAACTATCACCTCTTTTCCTTTTCCTTCCTTCTTTCCTCTCTTCCTTCCTTCAAAGACCAGGGATTGATTGGGTATCTATTGAAATCCAGATGCTGAAGAAGACTATGTTTCATATGTCAACACTGTTATTTGGTAAAGTCTACCCATGTTATTTTTCACTATCAGAAATGTAATTTCACTCCTTCAATACAATATGTGTAATGTTCTCAGACAATTCAAATTTAGGACTAAGTTAATGACATTGTTATAGTAGTTGGGGCATGCTATCTACCTTCAGATACTGTTTATTCTGCATGTTGTCATTTAAGAAACTTTGTCCATTTATACTCTATTCTACTTGAATGCTTCCAGTCCTTAAACTTCAGATTAATTTATTACTGCCAACAATCTAGTAACAATAGTTTAACCTCTATTCTTGTTAGAATTATCTCAGAACATAAGGTTTCTTCCACAATTGCATTATGAACAAGATCTTATTTTGAGATAAAATCATTAAATATTACAAAAAATATATAATTTGGGGAAATCTAAACTATTTTTCTTTTCTCTTGCTATTCCATACTCTAGTGTCTCCATGTAATCACTGACTCTAGTATTTTCAACCCTCTATTATAAAACCCTCCATATTTTATGTTTCAATGTCTTCTATAAAGGTATCCTATTTTATTTCTATACCCATTCATGGTAATACAACCTGACTCTAAGCAATGGTGTACCATGAAACATGCATACATATTAGCCCAGAGTTTTCAAGGTCAGCACCTTTACTAGTAGAAACTTTAAAACAGAAGCTTAAGTAAAACCAAATGGAATTTAACTGCATTGCACAAAACAAACTGAACAGTATAATAAATATTCCCAAGTCCTAATGGGCACAGTATAGAGTTAGAAGCTGACCTAGAGTGTTCAGCTATTCAAGAAAGGTGTTTCATATGGAGAGAAGATATAGACTCTGCTGTGAAGCAATGAGTAGTATGTCTTTATGTTTATAGAACACAGACCTGGGTTTTCCTATTGTGTTAAAGACTAATACCATTTTCTTCTGCATTGGACATTCTCTTTACCTATTCCGGGAAATATTGGTTTAAAAGATTTGGTCAGAACCCTCTATTCCAGGTCTAATTCAGTTACAGTGACTAATTTGAACAAATTTAACATACTGGAAAAGACAGAAATTCCAAACAAAATAACAGAGTTAACTCAGTACAACCAACATAATTCCACAATCTATATTTATTGAACTTATGAACTATGGGTGCTCATTGGAAAATATTATTTTCATAAGTAATGAATTATGCATTGCTATGAATTTAGCACCTCAATGATATTATGTGCTCATATAAAGATAAATCTTAGTGACTTCCACCAACTAAAAACTAAGATGCCTGGCATCCATTTAGAGTCATTTTCTGCTTTCTTATTTTGATTTCTGGTTTCGTTAAGGTACAAGTATGTACAATAGTAACAATGATCCACTAATTTTAAAAAGAGAGAACACTGAAGAGCCCTAATTCTTTACATGAATTTTAACATGAGAGTTAGCTACTATAGTTAACTGAGATCTTCCCACACTAGATAAAACCTCTAAGAAATGTCTGTTTCTATTGTAGAGAAATTTCCTTGAAGCTATAATGTGACAGAATTCTTCACTGGACAAATTTGGTTAAACATTAAAAACAAAAAAAGAAACATTCTTACCTGCGTATCCTTCTCAGAAATTAGAGCTGGTAGGTGAGATGGCTAAAAGGGTGAGGCTGTATGCTGCCAAACCAGAAAATTAGATTTTAATCTCTGGAGCCCACGTGGAGAAGGACGAAATACTGTTTAAAAACTGTATTCTAATATTTACTCGTGTGCCATTCCACTTCAGGATGTGAAACCCTGCTACATCCCCGCGCACATATGAGTGCACACACACACACACACACACACACACACACACACACACACAAAATTTTATATGCTAATTTTATAATGTTAATAAAAAGATAAGAGATATTGAACAAATAGTAACGGTTATGTTAATGTCATCTAGGGTGCCCAAATTATCTCATAAGCCGTTTTTTCAATATTTTATTAGATATTTTCTTAATTTACATTTCAAATGCTATCCTGAAAGTTCCCTCCCCCTACCCCCACCCTGTTCCCCTGCCCACCCACTCCCCCTTCTTGGCCCTGGTGTTCCCCTGTATTGGGGTATATAAAGATTGCAATACCAAGGGGCCTCTCCTCCCAATGATGGCCGACTAGGCCATCTTCTGCTACATGTAGAGCTAGAGACACCTGTTCTGGGGGTTCTGTTTAGTTCATATTGTTGTTCCTCTTCTAGGGTTGCAGACCCCTTTAGCTCCTGGGGTTCTATCTCTAGCTTCTCCATTGTGGGCCCTGTGTTCCGTCATATAGATGACTGTGAGCATCCACTTCTGTACGAGACAGCTATATCAGGGTCCCTTAAGTAGACACTTGCTGTCCTATGCAATAGTGTCTGAGTTTAGTGACTGATTATGGGATGGATCCCCTGGTGGTGTAGTCTCTGTATGGTCCATCCTTTCATCTTAGCTCTAAACTTTGTCTCTAGAACTCCTTTCATGGGTATTTTGTTTCCTGTTCAAAGGAGGAATTAAGTTATTTTATGAATAATAAAAATCAATAGACAAATGCCTGTAGAAGATATTTTTGGTCAATATTTTTCATGAAAACACATGCAAAAACCTTACCTATGTATTTTTACAATAAACTTTATTGTATTTTGTAAGGTTATATTTTCAACAGCCACAGTGTTGAAATCTTTTTGAAAAGATTGATATCTTTTTGAAAAGCGACAGAATTTATTTTTTACCCATTTATCATTCATTTGTCATAATAATTTAATACTCATCCACCCTATCTCTCAGTACACATAATAGCAAGAAACTTCTCAAATCTGACAAGTTATAGCTATGAAAACACCACAAGTGGCATACTTTATTATCAAGGATAGCATTTGAAGGTGACAGTGTTGATTATCTTCCTTATCTGACAGTGTAGTGAATGCTATGAAACTAAAAGAACAAAAACCTATAGATGTTTACTTGGCAGACCTGCTTTACAATGGTTGCAATGTTAAAAACACACTGTGATTTATACCTCAGTGTCTACAACAAATTTTTACAGTTAACTATTTGGGGGCAGAGTCTTTTAACATCTGAGAATCCTGTGCATGCAATTAATAGTAATCAACTATATACTTGAAAATGAAATATAAGTTAATAGCTCCTTTAATTGTATTGTTAATTGTTCTTCTCATGGTATAAATAAATAAATAAATAATGCAACATTTTTCTTCACAGGAAACATCTTTATGTGTGTTAATACTTGGAAAATATACAAAAATCTACGCGTAAGTTCATTATCAATGAACACTGACAAAATACAACAGCGCATTTCTATGCACGATGAGCAAATGTTTAAAAATGATTTTAAATGAATCTTTGAACTATGTATAGTAGAATATTGATTCTTTAAAACTAAAATGTGCAAAATCTAGAGAATATGTATTAAGGCATGAAACCTGAGACATCACTGAAAGTAAATAACAAACATTCACACAGAAAATATTCCATCCTGAAACACAAAGACACAAAGTTGTTAAAATATCAGTTCTCTTTAACCTTTTAACTGAGGTCTAATGTGATGCTAAACACAAAAGCAAACAAACAACAAGCAAACAACAAAATGTGCAACAAGCTGTTTCCTAAAATAGACCATGCTGAACGTGAAATTTATATAAAAGGAAAACCCAATAGCCAGATAGAATAATTCTTCGAAAGAGGCATACAGTGAGTGAACTTTATCTCATTTAAAGATTTACTATCCTGACAAACAATAATTATGATTAATAAAAATGATAGTAACTGTGATGGTAGTAACAGTATGCTGGTGTTGACATAACCTGTCAGAGTAAGGGAAATGAATAGATATTCTGGAGACTGGACAACACAATATTCTCTGCTCATATTTGACAAAAGCTCATTTTAATTCAATTCAATAGAAGAAATAATATTGTAAGTAAATATTTTTTTCAGTAATTAGATATCCAGTGGAAAAAGAAAACTAAGTTATTAACCCAGAACATAAAGAAAACAGGTCATGAATTTGAATATCAACCTAAAAATCAATTATATAATTATACAACTTTCAAGGATAATCATGTGGAAAAGGGATCCTTGCAACTTTTTGGCAAACACATATTTCCTAGCTGGAATAGTGAAGTATAAACCATAGCAGATCTGCTTGGATTTCATCAGAAGGTAAAAATTTTGGCTCTTAAATATCCCTTGGGTCAGGAATGAGACTGTACCTCAAAATTGTAAGAGAATATTCAATTATGATAATCTGATGAAGGGATTAAGAACTCTTCTGAATCAATTATAAGAGATAGAATGAGCATGAGAAGAGGGTTCAGTTCATAAAAGCTTGGGTTTCTGAGTTCAGATCACTAGCACTCCTTTAAGAAGCCTGGCACAGAGATGCATGTCTATCTATAACGGGAGGAACCTGCTGATTTGTTCTCAGGCAAGTTTAGCTGAATCAGTGAGCCTCATGTTCAGAGAGAAATCATGGCTCCTAACAGAAAGTGGAGAATAATTGAGAAACCAACCAAACAAACAAACAAAAAACATTCACATTAATCTACCCACATATTCACGGCCCTACCTTGCACAATCATGATCATTTACATACAGACTACCTACACTCACAAAACAGGAAGAGAATTATATAGCTAAGAGGAGGCAGAAAAAGATACTATATCAAAACTATACTAATCCTCAATAACTACCTGAAAAACTGAGCAGAAATACTGACTTTAAGGTGAATACAAATTGAAGCCACACTGAAAAAATATGCATATCTGTCAGAATGGATAAAAGTTAACTAGCACCAGTGCTAAGGAAAATGGAACAATCACGTTTGCATCAATTTATTTTCAGTGGAATGGCATAGCCAGCTTTAAAAACTGGCACATCACCATAGTGTTCCCTAGCACTGAGCCTGTATCCTTGTGGATTCACTCCTCCTGGTCACTGAGTTCCTGGTATGCAGCTATACCACGTGAAGTATTTTGAGCCCTTAAAATATCAGACAACATATTTGCAATATTACAAAGGTCATTTTCATTTGCTTTCTTTGCTCTTTTTGCCTCCTGTCCTAAACTGAAGAAACAGCTGCTAATGGATAAATTAACACTAGCAATTAGAAAAAATAGCCAGCAAGCAACACAAATATTTTAGCAAGCTTGAGAAAATGGATCTGCTTGGCCTCATGCCATCGAAAGGGCTATATATGTCTCAGTCTCTGGTTTTATTTTAGAACAAGACATTAAACATTTGTCCAGCTTTGAGTTCCTCTTTTCCAAGCAAAGTTTGCGATTTCTTTGTGTCTTCTGCATGTTCTCTGCCTTTGTCCCCACACTCTTTATCTTTCTAAAAGTATAGTAATATACCACATTTACTTTTTTTTTTTCTGGGTCCCAAAAGGGAAGTGATTCTGTTACCTAATGTCAGATTAACTTTATCAGGGTGCAGGGGAACCCATGGCTGTGATTTGTGGTATCGCCTTGGGGGGAGGGAGTGGCTGAAATTATTCAAGTGTCTAGGAAGATGTCACTGTATCATATTCTTTGAAGATAAGACCTTTATCTGAATGCCTCATAAAGCTTCCTGTGGACTCACAGCGGTACATCTGACCCAGTATGGAGCAATAAACATGAGGAGTGACCAGTCAGACAGCAGGTATTTCCTTCTGTATTTCAGCATGGACAAGAATAATGGTGTTCTAATTGTTGCACTTTCAGTATCATAAAAGAACTATCCTCAAGTATTAGGCCTTTAAAGAAGAAATGAAGGGTGTCACAAGAACATGGCAATGAGGTGGCATTAAATGGTTCATTTGCCTTTGAAAACACAGGACTGCATACTGGCATAACTGGCAGGGTTCTTTATTCTAAAGAACCATGTTCTAGAAGTCTTTTAATTACTTGTACCTGAAAATATTAGAATAGCATATGATTCTTTTGATGGCCTGCCCTGACTATGCACAGGGAAGGCAGACTTGCATGGCATGCCTCCTACCTTCTCCAAAATACTCAACCTTTCTTTTTGCTAACAGCATTGTCTTTTTGTGTTTATTAAATTTATTTTTTCACACAATATATGTTGAACCTATTCTTTTACCATTTCTAACTCCTTCCAGGTCTTCCCATGTTTATTTCCTAACTTCATGTTCTTTCTCTTTTGAAAAAGTAAAACAAAGAAACAAAGACCAGACAAAACAAACAACAGTGAAAAACACACAAAAGCATGGACCCTGTTTTGTATTGGCTCCTAGGAATGGGGGCTCTCCTGGACTCTAAGGCTGAGTACATCTAAGTACTCTGTAGATCACCCTGTTGTAGGTTTCAGTGTTAATACCTTATGCTGCGAATGTAAGCTTTTCTATTGATGGACAAATGTTGCACTGAACTATGGGTATACAAATAAGCCCTTAAGAGTCATTTTATTGCCATTTCATTTATCAGGCTGATAGTAGTAGATTTTCCTATACAACCCAAGACCCATATAGTCTCAGTTTTTGGACAATTTAGCATTGTCAAGTATGAGTTCCCATTTCATGGAGTGAGTCTTCAGTCCAATTTTAACTGGTTGGTTACTCCCATAACATTAATATAACTGTTGCACAATTAAAACCTGCCAGGAAGGGCATTATATTGATCATTACTTTTCTTCTACAGTAGCATGCACAGTACTTTCAAGAACTTTGAACACTAGTCCATGGGAATGAAGCTTCTAGTTGGACACTATCTAAATTTTTCCAAGTTTGATGATGTATGTAAGTAGTATCTTCAGTAATACTACCTTACCATTAAGTTATATAGGACAATCAATATTATAACCAATATCCTGTACTGTTTCCTGGGGTGTATGGATCACCTCTGGCCAAAACTCAACATGTAACCTGTAACATGTTAACATGTTTCTGATACTAGCATTAATTCTTTGTTGCACAAAATTTCTATTTGGAGCATGGTCTCTCACATTATATGGTAACAACTTCATTTAAATTTCTATCATAAATGCATATATTTTAGCAGGCTTCTATAGTAGTTAGTTTCCATATGACTTTTAAAAGTCTTTCACTGTTAACAATATTTTTCAAGTCAACCAACAATATGCCTCAGGTTAAGCGAAACCTCAAGTTTCCTCTTCTTTGAGTCACAAGTTAACATACATAGAGGATTCCTTTTCTGATTCCAACTTGGAACATGTACTGTGATTGTATTTTTTTGCTCTCTGTTCCTGTAATAAAATGCCATGACCAAGGAAACTTAAAGAAGGAAGAGTTTACTGGTGCTTATAGTTGTAGAATATAATTCTATCACCATTATGGGATGATAACTGGAGTAGCAAACTGAGAGCTCACATCTTGAACTAAGGAGGACGCAGAAATAACACACTTGAAATGGATCTAGAAACCCAAAGCCCACCCCCGTTTATATACCTGCTCTAGCAAGGTCACATTTCTTGGACCTTCCCAACTCTTCAAATGTGTTGCCCATTGGAGAGCATCTCATTCAAACTATTGCAGTGCTTAACTTTACCTACTCCTAAAAGTATTACAGACTTCTTTACATATTTAATACTCTCATGTGAAGGGAAGAACTATTTCTAGACATTGTTGCAACCGCATGTTTAATATTATTTTTTTAACATGTCGGCTGTTCTCAGATCATAAGTTGCATAAATTAGAATACAAAATTAAGTGTATTATAGAGCATATAATTTGAAAATCAGGAAGAAAAAATATAAGTCAGTTTGCTTTTTTGAAGTTTCTTTGCTAAATATATTTCCATTTATTCCAACAGCATCTAAGGCATCTAAGGTAAAAAATAATACGGCTGATATTTTGGAGAACAGCTTCTCTCAAATTCTGTTGCTTATGTGAACCACCCTACTTTACTTTTTAACTACTAATGGAATAAAAAGTACAATGTGCCTGGAATATGCCTCAATTTTGAAGATATGTTGAAAAACAAATATCTTTCACTGTTTATGAAGGAAAAAATGAATGTAATTTTTATAAACATATCAGTGAGTGTTATTGAAACTGTGAAAAAGCTATGGCGGAGACAAACCTATGCAAGAAGATCTGTATAATGGGGGAAATAGGCAACCAAAAGAGAATGGGAAAAACTTTTATCAACTGGGATGCTAATGGTGATAAACATCTTCTTCTAATTGAATGTCTTTTATTGTAATACGTTTCCTGAAGTGCCTTACAAATCACTTTCCAGATAAAGATGCTTAGTGAATTTTATAATTGTTTATATTCCATTGTTCTGAGAGAGTCAAGTCAGAATTTCCAAACAATTCACAAAACCCTCTCAAGTTAAAAGCAGAGAGAGAAGAATACACACATGCTCATTTGCATACTTGTGATCAGTTAGATTTCTCCATACAAAGAGGTCAGGATGCTAGACCAGAGAATGGTGCCACCCACACCAGTGTGCATTTATAAAGGAAGATGTATGTATTCAGTTTAGTATGGCCAAGTAACGGGTGATCATAGAGAAATTAAGAGAGTAAATGTAATTGAAGCTTTGTATATCACTTGACAGATAGGAGAGGTGTCTAGATAATGCTTAGGAATTTAAAAAGTAAATTGACCAACACTAGTACTTGAGGGTTTCCTGTTTGCAGACATGAGGTTCTTATAAGCTTTCTTAAAATAGCAAGGGCACTGGTTTATTTCTACACTTCCTGTAGCCTCTGTTGTTTCATCCTTTCAAATTTAGGAACCCCTGGAGCCATTTCCTTTAGGAAATGCAATTTCTTATTATTTGATTTGGAAATAAAAATTGGAAATCAATATAAACCTAATTATTCACTGCATAATTTGACTCTGTAAAAACTGTTAATATTAAATGAGGTTTTGAGTTTTCCTTTTTTATTTGTGAAGTAGAGTATATTGACCTGAATATTAAATTTCCTTGGTTAGGATTTCCAAACCTGGATCTTTCACTTGAGCTGGAATTTCATTTCGGCATCTGTTTAATCAATGACTTGCTATGATAAAACTTAATGACTAGAAGCTTTGTATGGCTATATAATATTAATTATATATGAAAAATGACATATTAAAAGCATGAAGAAAGCTAGCAAGATTGCTAAAGGAAATGATGAAAGACAGAGGCATGGATGAGAGAGTGTGATTTTTTGATAGGAAGGACTAGCGTCATCAAATATTCAACACGTGGTTCCAACAGGCGAATTTCACATTACCCGCCTCTCTGTAGGTGATGTGTAGCTGTCTTAGTTTTGTTGGTGTTCCTATCTCAGGATACCAGAGATTAGCTAATATATAGAATAAAGATACATTTCTTACAAATTGACATGTTGGGAAAGCCACAGACTCACCATTTAGTGAACACAGTCTTTCCATGTATGCAGGGATGGGGGAAGAAAGATAACAGGACACATGCACCAGGGAAAGCAAAGGACAAATCTCATCCATGTAGAAATAGGCTTCACTCTATTAAAAGTAATCCACTATCAATGTAGACAAAGCCCGAGGGGATTACTTGTTCCAAAATTAAATACCTCTAAATATTATTACATGAGGATTCCATTTTGAACACATGAAAACTTGAAAGTATATTCAAACTATAGCAGTAGCATAGTTTGTGAAGCTAACGATGACAAAAATAGCACCATTCTCAATTTTACAGATAGATAATACCAGATATGAAAATCTACCACCACGTACAGAATTTAATGATAGATAAACTTATCAGATAGGGCCTACCTAATATTGTTTCTCTCTAATATAGTTTTCAAAAAATAAAAACTGAACTAGCCTTTGTTTTCAAGTGAAAATTATTCTTCCTACAGCAAAATTATATACTAATCAGACTAACAATAAGAATAATCTTTGAAGACACTCTTCCTTGAGCTTTTTCTTTAGTATTAATTTTATTATGGTTTATAAATAAAAGAGTTATGCTAGATGCTTCTAAGTTGCTAAATAATAAAAATTTGAGACAATGGCTATGGATGTTTGAAAGGATGGATATAATTGTATTTATAGGAATCAATCCTAGATTTTAGCTCTTAAAACTAATCAAGCAAAGTTTGTTAAGCACTAAACATGCCCCCAGGCTATCTTCCAGTTTCTGGAATAAAAAGGAGAAAGATACTGATATTCCCGCACAAAAGTTCACATTGCTAGTTTGGTGAAGATTTTGTGGTAAGGAAAAGCCATAAGAACCAAGAAAAAAATTGGAGTTGCCATGAAAATTCAAGGGAATGCTATCAGCATATAACAGCAACTTCCTTTAGGATGCAATAAAATTAAATGATGTTATAATAATATCAGGAAAAAAAGCCATGATATTATGTCTTCATTGCTAAATGAAAATAAACACTTTGCTCTGGGTCACTGGGTCCATATTTATAAGGGCTTCTGTGTTACCTAAAGTTGTTAAATTAATTGGTTATGGTTTTTCTCTTATTAGCATCTCATTTCTCTCGAAGTATCATATAAAAGCTTTGTACTCTACAGCTACTGTGATTGTTAATGTTGACTGTCAACTTGACCAGATCCAGCATCCCCTCAGAAACAAACCTCAACTTGTAAGGAATTAGCCAGAGGAGTTTATCTTCCGGGAAGCCAGTGAGAAATTGCATAGATTTGGTTAGACTCTGGGCTTGTCTGTAAGGAATTCTTTAGATTAAGTTCACTTAATGGGGCTTCATACACTAAATATTGGACAAGTAAAGGGGAATTAATGAGCTGAGTCCAAGCATCCTTCATCTGCTTCCTGACAGTGGATGCCATATGAGGAGCTGCCTCAAGTTCCTGCTACCCACTCTCTCTTTTTTTATTCAACATTTTATTTATAACATTTAAAATGTTATCCTCTTTCCCAGTTTCCCCTCCATAAATACCCTCTCCCTGTTTCTATGAGGGTGCCCCCACATCCACTCCCACATCCACTCCCACCTCCCAATGGCATTCCCCTACATTTGGGCATTGAGCCTTAATGAAATCAAGGGTCTCTCCTCCAATTGATGTCCAACAAGGCCATCTATTGCTACATATGTGACTGGAGCCATGGGTCCATCCATGCGTACACTTTGGTTGGTGGTTTAGTCCCTGGGAGCTCTGGGGGGCCCGGTTGGCTGTGATTGTTATTCATCCTATGGGTGTCAAACCCCTTCAGCTCTTTTTCACCTTTCTCTAATTCCTCCCTTGAGGACCCCAAGTGCTCAGTCCAATGATTGGTTGAGAGCATCTACATCTATATTTGTCAGGTTCTGGCAGAGCCTCTCAAAGGACAGTTATATGAGACTCCTATCAGCATGCAATTCTTGGCATCCACAATAGTGTCTGGGTTTGATGTCTGTATATAGTATGGATCCCCAGGTAGAACAGTCGCTGGATGGCCTTTCCTTCAGTCTCTACTCCACACTTTGTCTCAGTACTCCCTCCCATGAGTATTTTCTTCCCCCTTCTAAGAAGGATTGAAGCATCAATATTTTGGTCTTCCATCTTCTTGAGCTTCATAAGGTCTGTGAATTGTATCTTGGGTATTCTCAGCTTTTGGGCTAATATCCACACATCAGTGAGTACATACCATGGGTGTTCTTTTGTGACTGGGCTACCTCACTCAGGATGATATTTTCTAATTCCATCCGTTTGTCTAAGAATTTTATAAAGTCATTGTTTTAATAGCTGAGTAGTACTCCACTGTGGAAATGTACCACATTTTCTGTATCCATCTGGGTGTTTTCCTACTTCTGGCTATTATGAATAAGGCTGCTATAAACATAGTAGAGCATATGTCTTTGTTATATGTTGGAGCATCTTTTGGGTATATGTCCAGGAGTTGTATAGCTGTGTCATCAGGTAGTACTTTGTCTAATTTTCTGAGGAACTGCAAGACTGATTTCCAGAGTAATTGTAACAGCTTAAAATCCCATCAGCAAAAGAAAAGTTTGACTCTTTGTCAATGTCATTGCCAGCATCTGCTGTCACCTGTTTCTGATCTTAGCCATTCTGACTGGTGTGAGATGGAATCTCATCCTCATTTTGGTTTGCATTTCCCTGTTGACTAAGGGTGTTGAACATTTCTTTAGGTGCTTCTCAGCCATTTGATATTCCTCAGTTCAGAATTCTTTAGCTCTTATATTAGTTAGGGTTCTCTAGACTCACAGAACTTATGGATAGTCTCTATATAGTAAAGGAATTTATTGATGACTTATAGCCTGCAGTTCAATTCCCAACAATGGCCCAGTAGTAGCTGTGAATAGAAGCCCAAGGATCTAGCAGTTACTCAGTCCCACACGGCAAGCAGGCAAAGGAGTGGCAGCTAGTCTCCCTTCTTCCAGTGTCCTTATATAATCTCCAGCAGAAGATGTAGCCCAGATTAAAGGTGTGTGCCATCACACCTTTAATCCCAGATGACCATGAACTCAGAGATCTTTCTGTCTTAATCTTCTGGAATCCATAGTCACTATGCTTCAAGGTCTTCATACCAAGATCCAGATCAGAAACTTCTATCTCCCAGCCTCCAGGTTAAGGTCACTGGTGAGCCTTCCAATTCTGAATTGTAGTTCATTCCAAATATAGTCAAGTTGACAACCAGGGATAGCCACTACAGCTCTGTACTCCATTAAAAATGGGGAAATTTGGTTCTGTGAAGTTTAACTTCTTGAGTTCTTTGTATATATTGGATATTAGCCCTCTATCAGATATAAGATTAATAAAGATCTTTTCCCTATCTGTTGGTTGCCATTTTGTCTTATTTTCAGTGATCTTTGCCTTACAGAAGTTTTGCAATTTTATGAGGTCCCATTTGTCTATTGCTGATCTTAGAGCATAAGCCATTGTTGTTCTGTTCAGGAAATTTTCCACTGTGCCCATGTGTTCAAGGCTCTTCCCCACTTTCTTTTCAACTAGTTTCAGTGTGTCTAGTTTTATGTGGATGTCTTTGATCCATATGGACCTGAGCTTTGCACAAGGAGATAAAAATGGATTTGCATTCTTCTACAATGCAATTTGCATTCTTCTACATGCTGACCTTTAGTTGAACCAGCACCATTTGCTGAAAATCCCCCCCGCCCCCCACTGGATGGTTTTAGCTCCTTTGTCAAAGTTCAAGTTACTATAGTTCTGTGGTTTAATTTCTTGGTCTTCAATTCCATTCCACTGATCTAACTGCCTGTCTCTGTACCAATGCCATGCAGTATTTATCATGCTTGCTCTATAATAATGCTTGAGATCAGGGATAGTCAATTCCCTAGAAGTTCTTTTATTGTTGAAAATAGTTTTTGCTATCCTGGGCTTTTTGTTATTTCAAAGGATTTTAAAAATTGCTCTTTCTAACTCTATGAAGAATTCAATTGAAATTTTGATGGGGATTGCATTGAGTCTGTAGATTGCCTTCAGCTAGATGGCCATGTTTATTAAGTCCTGCCAATCCATGAGTATGAGAGATCTTTCCATCTTCTGAGATCTTCTCTTTCTTTCTTCAAAGACTTGTAGTTCTTGTCATACAGATCTTTCATTAGCTTTGTTAGCGTTACACCAAGGTATTTATAATATTTGTGACTATTATGAAGGGTGTCCTTTCGTTAATTTCTTTCTCAGCCTGTTTATCCTTTGATTAGAGGAAGGCTACTGATTTGTTTGAGTTAATTTTATATCCAGCCACTATGCTGAAGTTGTTTATCAGGTTTAGCAGCTCTCTGGTAGAATTTTTAGGTATATATATATATAATCATATCATCTACAAATAGTGATATTTTGACTTCTTCCTTTCCAAATTGTAGTCCTTTGATGTCCTTTTCTTGGCCAATTTCTCTGCCTAGGACTTTGGATACTATATTGAATAGGTGTGGAGAGAGTGGGCAGCCTTGTCTAGTCCCTAGTTTTAGTGGGACTGCTTCAAGTTTCTCTCCATATACTTTGATGTTGGCCACTGATTTGCTGTATATTGCTTTTATTATGTTTAGGTATGGGTGTTGAATTCCTGATCTTTCCAAGATTTTTAGCATGAAGGGGTGTTGAATTTTATCAAATATTTTTTCAGCATCTCTTCACCCATGGTGGACTGTAACCTCGATCTGTGAATCAGAATAAACCTGTTTCCTTAATTTATTTCTGTCAGCCATTTCATTTTTTGTTGTTTTGTTTTGCTTTGATTTCTTAATCATGCAACAGTAAAAGTACTTAAGACAAATTTTTAATTTTCTGGTAAAAAGATTTCTAAAATTAAAAGGAAGTATAAATTTCACTAATTAATAATAATTAATAATTATTAATAATTCCACTAATTCATTTAACTTAATTCATTTAACTATCATTATTTAAACATGTAACACTTCTGGGATTGTTAATAAATAACATAATGTCCTTCTCATCTTAGCAAATATTATAAATCTAGGTTTTGGATTCATAGTACATTTCATTTTAGACTATTCCTACGTATTCAGATTCTTAGTGGTCACACACTCAGTAACATGTGTCTATCAGACATGTGTCTATCAGACTGAACAATACAAATATAGAATTTTTTATTAAATTCATTATGATCTTTTATTGTAATATATAATTTAGCAAGCCAAGTTAAAAAATCCAATTTATCAATATTTTTTCCAAAATTTTAAACTTTTTCCTGATGATAAGATTAGAATTTTTCTATTGCTTTATAATAACCACATAAGGATTATTGGAAAAGTACATTGAAATTTTTTCTTGGATGTGAAAGGCTGTTATCTTGCCAAACATTAAGGAAAAGCTAAATTCAGGATTTACCAATATTTCTATCATGGTTGTCTTTGAATCCTGTTCCAAAAATTAATGTAAGCTAATGGTCAGTTTGTGGAACAAATTCAGAAAGTAAAAAGCAATTTTTATTGGTGAATTTTGCCACCTTGTTCTGATCTCTGAGAGTGTGTCTCCATCTCCCTGAGATTCTAACATCTAGACAGGAGCAGAGCACTCAAACATGAAACGTGGAATTCCCTGGAATTCTCACAATACTTCATGCTAATTCGTATCTCTGACAAGAGTGCTCCATAAATGTTTCTTCCTGAGAATATGAGCAAGATCCTATTAATTTTTTTCTACAACATCAATAATTTCCTAGATTAAATGCTCTGATCTCATGCTCTAGCAACTTTGGATATCCTCTGCTTACCTTTGTAAGTCTCTTTCTGACCCTCATATTTTTCTGGGTAGGTGTGATGGTTTGTATATTCTTGGACCAGGGAGTGGCACCATTTAAAGGTGTAGCCTTGTTGGAATAGGTGTGACCTGGTTGGAGTAGGTGTGTCAATGTGGGTGTGGGCATAAGTTTCTCACCCTAGTTGCCTGGAAGTCAGTCTTCCACTAGCAGCCTTTGGATGAAGATGTAGAACTCTCAGCTCTTCCTGTGCCATGCCTGCCTGGTTACTGCCATGCTCCCACCTTGATGATAATGGACTGAACCTCTGAACATGTAAGCCAGCCACAATTAAATGTTGTTGCCTTGGTCATGGTGTCTGTTCACAGCAGGGTATAGTAGGGTACCCTGGAATCATGTAGCCTAGGGATTCAGCATCTTCTAGAATCATGTAGCTCAGATGTTCTCCCCATGGTCACACATCAGTGCATACCTCAGCAGCTCCTTCTTGCTTCACCTTCCTTACCATGTTACATTTCTTGATTGTGTTGTGGTGAGTGTATAGGCGCAAGGTTAAGAATGACTCTTTTTGATTGATCTATCAAGGAGGTAATGCTATTCAACTAAACACTGTTTTTCTCAGAATTTTAAATAGAAGGGACTAATCATGTTGATCAAAGCAAAGCTGGAACCATTTCAAAAAGAAGATTATCCTTCTATGTACATGAGAGCAGATACTGGGGGATGTATCTCGTGCACAGAAGGCAATGGAGAAATAAGATTCACATACATATTACGCCTCAGTTTAATCATTTAAGGAGAAAATATAAAGCAACTCATTAATACTTGGACTGAAACTTACCTGGAACCACTTCTGTTCAGACTGTAAGAGGTATCAAGTTACTTAAATACTGGGTCCCCAAGAAGAAGATCCATTGACTAGATTTAAAGAAATCTTGAGATTAGGCACAACAGTTCTTTTAACTTACCTGATTTGTGGCCACATGTGATGCTATCCTATGATATGGATAGAGTTGGGTACCATTACAATTCCTAAAAGAAGGTTGAACCCCCAGTGTGATGATACTTGAAGACAGAATGTACATGAAAATGTTCAGTTTAGAAGTACATACAATGTGGAACTCTCATGCTGGGTTTAGTATTTTACAAGGAAAAGAGACAGCAAGAGTCCCTGTCCACCAAGAGAGAACATGGACAGAAGGCCAAACTTCACAATCAATGACCAAACTTTTCATGAAAGAATCAAATCTAAAAACATCTTGAACTTAGAATATATATTCTCCCAAGTTGGAAGAAATGAATTTTTATTTCCTAAGCAACCTTGAAGCATCTTGCTAAGATAAGCTGGATTTAATGATATGTATTGCACACATCTCTGTCTTTGATTAAACCTCAATTCCATCATCTGTAAAATGGAAATCATTCTCCCTAACATACCTTTGGGGCAGGTATTTTGGAGGGTGAAATTAAGTCCTAGACATTAACTCAAAAGTTGTAAAAAAGATAACTTCACATCATCGGGCAGACTGCCTATAAATATTGTCTTACATATTCTTTTTTTCTGTCTATGGACTCCTTTACTTTCATTATCTTGGTCTGCAGTCATCACTTATTAATCTGTGCTTAATATAAGAGGGCAACCTGATCTGTAATCACTCCATAGATTAAAGAGCTATGACAGCAGCATATAATCAGTTAAGAGCATTCTTTCCAAGCATCTTTGCTTAAACTGAATCAGCATTACTGGGTAGCATGAACATGCCAAAGATTCCACCAGGCCATCCATCAGGACAGATAGTGGCAGACCTGTAGGACAAAGAGTCCTCCACTGATAGCCTCATTTGACCCTGCATAACTCATTTAACTTCGTGGAACTTGGTTTGAAAGTCATTATATGTTATTAATAGCAATTCTTATCTGATACTTAGAATATGAGCTCTTCCCAGGCTCCAATATCTCATAATTTTACCTGGAGATCCAGAAAGAATGCTGTGTTGTGCAGAAAGGGGGAAGCAAGTAGTCATCTATGTCTTACAGAGTCAATGATTGTTTCTCTTAATATGAATAATTCTAGTGACTTATGCTACAATGCCTAGAATAGAAAAATTCTCATATTGAGTATATGAAACAAATGATATAAATGTATTGAGCTGTATTTTCAGGGTGAATATACTGTATGGAGAAACATACAGTAGCTATGGAAGTAGATAAGTTAGCACAACTGATATTTGAGATGGTACTAGAACAGTATGATATCAAAACATATCAAGTCAAGGACATCATCAGAAGCAGATCCTGACAGAAAAGTAAACTGGATATTTTGAAGAAGAAACTCAATAATTAGACAAGCCCCAGGAAATTTAGAAATCATGTGGGGTGAGGGGAGGGGACACCCACATGGAGACAGGGGAGTGAGGAGGAGATATGGGATGTGGAGCAGTCAGAGGGTGGATCAGGGCAGGGAGAATAAAATATTGAGTGTATAAAAACTTTTAAAAAGTGACTTTCATATTTGATTCTAAAATACCTCAATAATTGATTTTGAATTTTTTTATTGGACAGATGATTGCATGCAAGGAATATTTGTCTGGGATAACATATGTAACTTATCTTGTTACTTGTAACTTATCTTGGGATATCATATGTAACTTCTCTAGTTGTTAGGTTTTGTCTGACACTTATGAATTGCTGTCTGTGTGGTCACAGTGAATCTGAATGTAGTGAATGATCAATAGGTGAGAAATTAGATAGGCATGCCTCTGCTTCCATCCTCTACATCTTCTTCTAACACCACAGCTGCATATGATCTGGTCTACCTATCTTTACAGGAGCACTCTGCAAAAGTAATGTAATTTCACCCAAACATTTCTTTTTAATGTTTATCTGGAATTGCAGATGGAAATTTCTGAGGACCATTAAGAACATCAAGTTAGCTCTACTCCTTTCCATTACAGTTGGAAAATGTTCAGCACAAGATGGAAAGAAATCTTCAAACTTAGGGCCACACCTCAGGCATGGAGTGGCCATGAGTAAATAAATAAACATACTTTTTTTTTTTTTTCACAGTGGCCACTCTGGTTTTAATTCTGATTAAGGAGTGCATTTCAAAAAGGAAGCCCCTGCATTCCCTAAGGTGTTAAGGAATTCTGCTTTTGAGAATGAATCAGATACAGTTCTGGAGGGAAGGGTTGTTGTGTCAGTCACTTCATGATATCTCAACTCAATATCAGATCGGGAGGATGAAGCAGCAGCCATTTATTTTCTTATAGTTCTGGAGATGGAAAGGCAGGATCATGCTGTAGTTAGCTTTGGTCTCTTTTCACATAGATTTTTGATTTTCACTGTGGTGTGTGTGTGTGTGTGTGTGTGTGAGAGAGAGAGAGAGAGAGAGAGAGAGACAGAGACAGAGACAGAGACAGAGACAGAGACAGAGAGATAGATAGAGAGAAAGAGAGACAGACAGAGAGAGAGAGAGAAAGAGGGAGAGAGAGAGAAATAGAGACAGAGAGACAGACAGCAGAGACAGAGAGACAGAGAGACAGAGAAATTGCAATTGCTGACTTCATCTTTGGTGCTTGCTGTCCTTTTTCTAATGATATAAACCCCATCAAAATAGGGCATTCACATTGTGAACTTAGTTGACCTTAATTATCCCATGAAAGATATTTATCTCAAAATAGAAAAATCAAGAGTAAAGACATGAATGTGAATTTTAAGAGGATACAATTCAGTAGATAATAGATAGCTACAATAAAATACAACACACACACACACACACACACACACACACACAGCTAGTCATCTGGATTGTTAGTGTTCTTATATAACTGATTTAGTGCATTAGAAAAATGAAATTAGTGACCCTGTTCAAAAATAAGAAAGGAAGAAAAAAACCTGATTCTATTGCTTTCAAAGTGTTCACAATTGGTGTGGGCCTGAGACATATTTAAACTATGTGTTTTAGGTTTTAAAGTAAAGTACCTCACTAAGGATGATATCCTCCAGATACATCTATTTGCCCAAGAATTTCATAGATTGATTATTTTTAATAGCAGAGTAGTACTCCATTGTGTAAATTGACCACATTTTCTGTATCCATTCCTCTGTTGAGGGACATCTGGGTTCTTTCCAGCTTCTGGCTATTATAAATAAGGCTGCTATGAACATGGTGGAACATGTGTCCTTATTACTAGTTGGAACATCTTCTGGGTATATGCCCAGGAGAGGTATTGCTGGATCTTCCAGTAGAACAATGTCCAATTTTCTGAGGAACTGCCAGACTGACTTCCAGAGTGATTGTACAAGCTTGCAATCCCACCAGCAATGGAGGAGTGTTCCTCTTTCTCCACATCATCACCAGCATCTACAGTCACCTGAACTTTTGATCTTAGCCATTCTGACTGATAGGAGGTGGAATCTCAAGGTTGTTTTGATTTGCATTTCCCTGATGATTAAGGATGCTGAACATTTTTTCAGGTGCTCCTCAACCATTCAGTATTCCTCACTTGAGAATTCTTTGTTTAGCTTTGTACACCATTTTTTAATGGGGTTATTTGAATTTCTGGAGTCTAGCTTCTTGAGCTCTTTGTATATATTGGATATTAGTCCCCTATCAGATTTAGGATTGGTAAAAGTCCTTTCCCAATCTATTGGTGGACTTTTTGTCTTATTGACAGGGTCTTTTGCTTTACACAAGCTTTGCAATTTTATGAGGTCCCATTTGTCAATTCTTGATCTTATAGCTCAAGTCATTGCTGTTCTGTTTAGGAATTTTTCCCCAGTGCCCATATCTTCAAGTCTTTTCCCCATAAATGTATATTTTATTGAGTTGTAAAAATTAATATTTATTGATATCACTACAAAATTCAATGTCTATCCTCATTCTTTTCTTTTAATTTATATGTATTATTTCCTCTATTCAAATCCAAAATTATTAACAAACTTCTTGGGTAACCTTTGCAACTTCAGGCCATTTAACTAATTTAGATTTATCAATTTAATTTGTTCTAATCAGATGTGTTTCCTGGGTGCTTAACCCAGTCCTACACATCTAATAGATACAAATTGTAAGTATGTTACATTTTTTTAACAAGTATAGTCAAATCCCCTTAGACTTTTTAACCTGGGATGACAAGCAAAATCAAAATTTTCAATTACACCTTTCAAGTTCGAATCATTTTTGTCTGTTAGATATCATAAATTGTGAAATTATAGTTTAACTTGTCAAAATCATCCAGCATTATGGATGATTAAAATGTCAAATAAGGTTTTATTATCCCAAATTTAAGCCCAAAATATTAACAAATATGTAATCCCCCTTATCCAGTTCTGTTCCTGCTGCTTCTGCATCAATTCCCAGACATCAGGGTCCAGAATGTACAAGGCATCATCTGACGTGGGAAAGTACTAGCGTCCCTACTTGTATAACTGGGTCCACAGTGTCTATGAACAGAAGAAGAATATGAGAGTAGATAGACTAACATAGCTGAGAACTTCAATGTAATACTCAGTTAAACTATTCAAAGGAAAAGATTATCTGGTAGTTGGATTCTGAGCAGATAGATCAATCCTTTCAATAATGTATTGAATGACTATGGATATTACATGATTATCTTTTCCTTTATAGCTAATATCAATGTATAAGTGAGTACGTACCATGTTTATATTTCTGTGTCTGCGTAACCACACTCAGGATGATTTTTGTTTCTAGATCCAACCATTTGCTAGGAATTTTATGATGCCATTTTTTAAAACCACTAAGCAATACTCCATTGTTTAAATGGACCATATTTCCTTATCCTTTCTTTGGTTGAGATATGTCTATGCTGTTTCTAGTTTCTGGCTATTATAAATAAAGCTGCTATGACACAGTGGAGCAAGTGAGCTTGGGGTAGGATGGGTCTCCCTCCAGTGGCAGTGGAGGCTGTCTCTGACTTCTTGGCTTGCCTTTGGGACACCTTTCCTTCTACTGGGTTGCCTTATCTAGCCTTGATGTCAGAGTAGGTACCTGGTCTTATTGTAGCATGTTCTGCCATATTTGGTTGATGTCTCTGAGAGGGCTTTTCTTTTCTGAAGAGAGGTAGACTGGGGATCTGGGGAAAAGGGATGCAGAGGGAGAGAGTGGGTGATGGTAAGGAGGGTAAACCATTTAGGATGCAATATATGACAGGAATAAAAAAATATAAAGGGGAAAACTTACTATATTAAAAACAAAATATTCTAAAATATAGATAGTTGGTTATTGAAGTACCTGGAGGAAGCAGATATGTGGACAACATGGATTTCTGTGTCAGGATATTTCTATATGAATAATGAATGAGTTCAAAGGCCCTGAGAAGAGAGTTCAGCCCAAAGCCAAGTGTAGCCCACTCAGAGGACAACAGGGAGATAAAGTAAGACAGAGAGTAAAGTGGCAGCTGATCAGGCCCTTCTGGCCATTTAATTTAAAGATCAGTAAACAGTGAAATGAATTGCACGTAGACCTCCTGAGTTAGCATAATACATCTTGACAATGATGGTTATGCCAGGAGAAAAACTGAAGAGATATTTAGAGGTAAGCAAAACACGAAATGGAAATGATGCTTCAGGTCATAGAAGAATTGTAGATATGGTGGAATGTGCTCAGATTCTGGGGACCAGAGGACTTGCTATAGTATTCTAAATATTCAATAATCCTTGCTGAGAGTCACTGACAGAAAGAGATGAAGAAGATATGCCAATGTAAAGGAAGCAAGTGTGCAGTGTGGGATATGCTAGTTTGGGAAACTGGATGGTGTATCCCATGCTAATATCAAATTGGGGTTACATATGTGATTTCAGGAATAAAAAGGTTCTAACTTAAGCAGACTTGTGAGTAGGGTGCCCACTAAACACACTGAGGTTTTAATTTAGCATTTTCCATGGAGACATTAGGAGTAAGCTGCCAGGTGCAGAGGTGGGTTTCTCCTCATTGTGATTACTATAAGCTCATCTAGATGAACTGTGTTTCAGATTGCATTAGCGCTTATCTAGGTATCCATCCAATATTTTTTGGATTTCTTTCTATGCACACAAAACAAATGTCTAATCTATATTTCTAACCCTGCACTCAAATATTTTCTCCCTTTCTTATCTGATTATGATCTGTATTGATATTTAAATGGGTTTGTTTAAATCTTTTTCATTGTTCTTCTTTTGTTCAAAGCCTAACCTCTTAAAGCAGCCCATTAAACAGCAGCAACACAAACACTTCTTTTCTTTCCTTTCCTTTTTTGATCTTGCTTTGATTTGGGAGGCCAGCTGTGCCCTTGCTATGCTTATTTGAAGATGTGAAGTCTGTGGGAAGCTGCATTGTATGAAGATAAATCATATTTTATTTATTTATTTTTTGAGTTGAGAATGTTAAGTTACCAAGGAATGCAATTTACTTCTCAAAAAGTTAAAAATATTTCAGTTGAAAAAAAATAGTAAAATAACAGGTTTCCCAAGAGGAAACTTTCTGCTTAAATATAATACTGTTGTGGCTGCTATAAGATACTTTCAGAAGGTATGTGCAGGCTGTAGGGCAGTTGGTAGGCAAGTTGTAGAGATACAGGCAGCCAGAGTCACTGCATGGCTACTGACACCTCTGCTTATTCTTCAGGAAAAAAAAAATTTTAAATAAATAAATAAATAAATAAATAAATATGCAGAAGACAAGGAAGCTTCATGAGAAACCATATTTGAAGTATCAGATCTTTCTTAAAATGCTTACATCAGCACCCAAGTGGTCCATAAGGTATTGCTCAGCAGAACAAATCAATGCTTGGTAGTAACAGTAAGACACTTAGCTATTATAGGATAGAAGAACTACTGGAAACTAGGAGTCAATTCTAAACCCAGAGCTTGGAGGATGGTTCAGCCTTTTGTGTTCTAGCATGAGGACTTGAATGTGTTCCCAGCACCTATGTAACAAGCCTGGCAGAGTGATAAAAACCTGGAGGTGCAACAATGGCCCAAAAAAGACAGGGAAGAGTTCTGGGTCTTGCTACAAATCCAAACGCTCCAAGATCAGTGAGATTGTCTCCAAAAGTATGCAAAAAATGATTGAAGATAATTCCTGACATCAAACTCCAGCCTGGGTGCATATATACATATTAAATGGCCAGAAATGTGTGTGTGTGTGTGTGTGTGTGTGTGTGTGTACATATTACATTTCCAGAAACACACCAGGGAAAAGCAAATAACTATCACCTCACTCTTACCAGTATATTAAGAACAGAAAGGATTTCCGGACCTGGCAGGCAAGCATGTAGAAAAACAAAAAGTCCTGGTGTGCTCCTGAAAAGAATAGAAATTAATGCAGCTACTATAGGAAACTATGGGTATTCCTCAAAGAAACAAACAAACAACAACAACAACAACAACAACAACAACAACAGCAACAAAGAAAACCCAGTATTTAACTGAAACTATTCTGTTATTCAACATTCCCAAAGGAAACGACAGCATGGCTGCCAAACAGAAGAACCTTCATGTATATTGCTGTGGTTGCACAATAGTCAAAAAGTTGGGATAAAGAATATGTCTGTCAAATGATAAATAAGACAATGAGGTGTAGTATGAAAGCACAATAGTAATTGTTTTAGTCTTAATAGAATATATTCCTGTGGTTGGTAACAGCATAGATGGAACTCCAGAGCCTTGTCTGAAGGACCTTAGTCAAAACAGACCATTTGTATTATATTATATTTATATATTTATATTACTGGAAATTAATATAATACAAGTTGGAATTAGGAGTGTGAGAGTAGCAAATTATAGTTATGAAATAGAAATAAAAATAATTTTATGGTTGGAGGTAACCATAACATGAGGAACTGTATTAAAGGGTCAGAGCATTAGGAAGGCTGAGACAAGTGTTCTACATAACACTTAGGAGTCACATTTTAAAAAGAAGGGACTTTGGGCATTCTCATTATAATAGAAGAATATATATTTGATACATTTAACATTGAATATATCACCATGTATACAAGATTCTAAACCTAACAGGACCCTGTCAATATCTACTAGTATAATATTTTGACTAAAATAAATTTATGATAAATAATGATATGACAATGATTTGGACATCAAAAATAATAGTAGTAATAATAATAACAATAATAATCATCTTGAAATCTTCAAGGTGATTCAATTCATGAAAAATGAGTATAGTGTCAGGCCGGGCGTGGTGGCACACACCTTTAATCCCAGCACTCGGGAGGCAGAGGCAGGCAGATTTCTAAATTTGAGGCCAGCCTGGTCTACAAAGTGAGTTACAGGACAGCCAGGGATATACAGAGGAACCTTATCTTGAAAAACAAAAAACAAAAAACAAAACAACAACAACAAAAAAAGAGTATAGTGAAAGAGTATAGTGGCACTGGTCACTGGATGTCACATTAGGAAGTGAAATCAGCGTATTAGCATTTCACCTGTGTTAAAAGTCCAGAATTGGTAGCTCATGCCTTTAATTCCCAGCACTCTGGAGGCAGAGGCAAGCAGATTCTGAGTTTGAGGTCAGCCTGGTCTACAGAGTGAGTTCCAGGATAGCCAGGGCTATACAGAGAAACCCTGCCTCAAACAAAACAAAACAAAATAAAACAAAACAAAACACATCACAACCATTAAGAGTGGCCACATGTGCCCTCTATGATCATAGGAGCCTTATATATAATATCCAGAAGCTGTAAAGAACCCAAATGTCCTTCAACATAGGAATGGAAACAGAAAATGTGCTATATTTACACAATGGAGTACTTCTAAGCTATTAAAAATGATGAACTCGGGGCTGGAGAGATGGCTCAGAGGTTAAGAGCACTGACTGCTCTTCCGAAGGTCCTAAGTTCAATTCCCAGCAACCACATGGTGGCTCAGCCATCTGTAATGAGATCTGGTGTCCTCCTCTGGAGTGTTTGAAGACAACTACAGTGTACTTACATATAAGAAGTAAATATTTTAAAAAATGATGAACTCATGAAATTCTTAGGCAAATGGATAGACCTAGAAAATGTCATCCTGAGTGAAGTAACCCAATCACAAAAGAACACTCATGAAACTGGCAGTGGTGACACACGCCTTTACTAACAGCACTTGGGAGTCAGAGGCAGGCAGATTTCTGAGTTTGAGGCCAGCCTGGTCTATCAAGTGAGTTCCAGGACAGCCAAGAAACCCTGTCTTGAAAAAACAAACAAAATGAAAACAAAAAACCAACCAAACAAACAAACAAAAAACATGGTATACACTCACTGATAAGTGGATATTAGCACACAAGTTCTGACTGTCCAAGATACAATTCACAGACCACATGAAGCTCAAGAAGAAGGAAGACCAAAGTGTAGATGCTTTGGTCCTTCTTAGAAAGGGGAACAAAATACTCAAGGAAGCAAATATGGAGACAAAGTGCAGTGCAGAGACTGGAGAAAGGCCATCCAGAGACTGTCCCACCTGGGGATTCTTCCCAGATACAGTCACCAAACTCCGACACTATTGAGGATCCTAAGATGCTTGCTGAAAGGAGCCTGATATAGGTATCTCCTGAGAGGCCCTTCCAGAGCCTTGCAAATACAGCCAGTTGCTCACAACCAACCATTGCACTGAGTGAGTGGTTTCCAATGGAGGAGTTAGAGAAAGGACTGAAGGAGCTGTAGGGGTTTGCAACCCCATAGGGAGAACAACAGTATCAACCAACCAGACCACCCCAGAGCTCCAGCCAAGCCATGGTTGGACTAAGCCAGCAACCAAGGAGTACACATGGATCCAGCTGCATATGTAGCCGAGGATGGCTTTGTCAGGCATCAATGGGAGGAGAGTTGCTTGGTCCTATGAAGGCTGGCTAGATGCCCAAGTATAGGAGAATCAAGAGTGGGGAGGCAGGAGTGGGTGGGTGGGTGTTTGATCACCCTCATAGAAGCAGGGAGAGAGTGGATGGAGGATAAGGGTTTTCTGGAAGGGGAAAAACTGGGTAAGAGGATAAAACTTGAAATGTAAATAATTTTTTTTAAAAAATTAAAAGCAAACAAAAACAAACAAACAAGCAAACAAAAACAATGACATTGCCAAAAATTTTAGTGTTGAAAGGAACTACTTGGAAAACTTTAAACCTAAGAATCTCAAAATCCCTAAAGTATTCTTTAAAGGAGGCTATGATTACATAGGGCGGAGACTCTACCTGGAAGGTGGCCACGAAACTCTAGAGACTACCACCATGAGAAGCCATGGTGAAGCCTCAAGGCAGAATATGGGAAAGTGGAGGATAGGACTCTCAACCTTTGTGTGAATGGCCACTGAGTCCTGGTGGTGTCAGCTAAGGTCAAAGGAAAACCACTGCTCCAGAGACCCCGACTAGGACTGGCAAATGAGTCTTTAGCCAAAGAGCTCCTGCACATCCATGCCTCTGACTACAAAGCAGGCAAAGGAAATGAGGGTCCCAAGCCCAAACAGCCATGAAATTGTAAACCAGGAAAATAAAATAGAAAGAAGATACGATGACATCTTAAAAAATAAGATTCTAATTCACTTGAGTGGAAACACTACCAGGCAGGTTTGCCAGTGTATTTAAGATTACATGGTGCAGGTGGAATCAGTGCCTGGATTCAAACTAAAAATAAAAGCCAAAATCTCTTCCAGGAGGCATTTTAGTTAACCATATTTCTAGTAAAGAGTCAGCTTCATTTTGAATCCTTTGTAAAAATCAAACTTGTGTTATACTGTGATTCCACAAAAGGACCTGAAGGCAGCAATCACTGTCTCTTGTAATCACCCCATAGACCCTCTTTCTTCACTGCTCATGGTCATGTGGATGCTTTGTCTCTCAAGCACCACATGCTTAAGCCTCTTTTGAACTTGACTATTTTTGCCTCATCTTTAGTGTTCTCTAATTAAGCAGACTGCTTTCTTCCTACTTTTCTTGTTAAGCCCTATTTTTTTAAATAAAAAGCATTCTGTGCAGCTTGCTATATTTCCCTGTTACATAAAGCTACCTTCTCACTGACTGACTTTATCATGTTTCCTCCAATTTCCTTTTCAAGAGAAGAGCTTAAAACCTTTATTTCTCGTAATGACACTCTGTGGGTCTTTATGGCTAGAACTCCTGTTTAATTTTCATTCCAACCCTTTAATTCTTAGTTTTAACATTTCTAATCTATGAATAAGTATTCAAATGTATGGGAAACCAAAATATAGCGCAGTACACAAAAGTACCTACTTTATAATTTCTGAACATATTTTTCCTTGTCAATGTTGTAGATGCTGTAGAGAATTTTACTACCCATAAATCTACCACTTCTCAAATATTTTGTTTTAAGATTTTTGTACTAAAGTGTAAATGTGTTTTGTGCAACCTGACGACCTAATAGAATAGACATCACCAGCCTGACTAGGAAATTCAATACTGAGTATACCACCACCAATGGAGAAAATTAGAGAAAGGACTGAAGGAGCTGAAGGGGTTTGCAATCCCATAGAAAAAACAACAACATCAACCAACCAGACCCTCCAAAGTTCCCAAGTCCTAAGCCATTAACCAAGGAGTACCAGTGGTCTGGAGATCTGTATAAAGAGATTTGGACAAATACCTCATGAACTATTTTAGAATGTTGCTATTACCATAACTTAGAAACAATAAACAAACAGTGATATTCTTTGTTTCATGAGTACCTGAAGTGATTGCTAATAAGATTTGTTTCTTCACTTAATCAACTTTGAAGCTCACATTGAAGGTGCATGCACAGTCCTAGTAACGTGGAGGCAGAATTTGGGGGATCTATGAACCCAATGCTAACCAGGAATAGGTAGTGGTATCTTCTGTCAAAAGTTCCTGTGAATATAGCTTAGGTGTACAGTATTCATCTAGTTTTATGAAGGTACTTGGTTCAGTTTCTGGTTCTACAAGAACAAACCAAAACAGAACGTGTAGGCATTTCAGAAATATATCAAGTAGCTCCTGATATTAGGGCAAAACATTATATAACCTATAATCTGGGTGTGAACTGTTAATCATTGAAACACAGTGCCTAATCCATGTCTCAAATGTAGTTTCTTTTCTTTAAAGATCACAGGAAAATAACTTAAGCCCACATTCTGTATAGCATCATCATATGTGAGACTTGATATTCATCTTAGATGTCATTGAAATAATAACAAACTAACTATAGACTGAAAATGGCTTGCACAAGAACCACTTCATTTTCACAGATTCAGAAACATAGAATGAAAACAAAAAGACTTCAGCTTATTGGATGTTTTCGGAAGGTCCACTTCCTGGTTTACAGTTGATAGATCTCATGGTGACTGTACATGGAGAAGCCCGAAGAACTTTAAAAGCCCTCCTCTACAAGGACAGGAACACATTCTTAAGGAGTACACCCGGGTCTGATCCATATATGATTTGGGGTTGGTGGTATTTATTTATTTAAAACTCCAGATTTTATTCCACTCCCATCCCATCCCCTGACGGTTCCATATCCCATAATTGCTCCCCACTCCCTCTCTCCATGAGGATGTCCCTGCCCCCACACCCACCACACCAGACCTCTAGACTCCCTGGGGCCTCCAGTCCCTCCAGGGTTAGGTAAATGTTCTGTGACTAAACCCAGACTGAGCAGTCCTCTGCTGTATATGTATTAGGGGGCTCATATAAGCTGGTGTATGCTGTCTGATTGGTGTTCCAGTATCTGACAGATCTCGGGGTTACAGAAAAATTGAGACTGCTAGTCCTCCTACAGGGCCGCCTCCTCCTCAGCTTCTTCTAAGTTTTCCCTAATTCAACAACAGGGGTCAGCAGCTTCTGTCCATTGGTTGGGTGAAAATATCTGCATCTGACTCTTTCAGCTGCTTGTTGGGTTTTTCAGAGGGCAGTCATGATAGGTCCCTTTTTGTGAGTGTTCCATAGCCTCAGTAATAGTGTCAAGCCTTGGGGCCTCCCCTTGAGCTGGATCCTACTTTGGGCCTATTGTGGGACCTTCTTTTCCTCAGGCTCCTCTCCAATTCCATCCCTGCAGTTCTTTCAGACAGGAACAATTATGGGTCAGAGTTTTGACTGTGGAATGGCAACCCCTTCCTTCACTTGATGCCCTGTCTTTCTGCTGGACGTGGACCCTACAAATTTCCCTTCCACAATATAAGGCATTTCATCTAAGGTCCTTCTCTTTGAGTCCTGAGAGTCTCTCTGGTATATTCTGAGGGTTCTCCCAACCTCCTACCTCCTGGGTTTGCCTGGGTTTGTGTGTTTCCCTTCTTTCTGCTGGCCCTCAGGGATTTCAGCCCCTCCCCCCTCCCCCGCAATATCCAATCATGTTCCTCTCTCTCCCCCTACCCATCCCCTTTCCCTCCCATGTTCTTCTATTCCCCTTGTGATTGTTTTCTTCTCCCTCCAAAGTAGGAGTGAGGCATCCTCACTTGGGCCCTTCAGCTTGTTGAAACCACACAGGAGCCCAACCAAGAAAGAGAACGTCAGACCAATCTCGCTTATGAATATAGATGCAAAGGTACTCAATAAAATTCTTGCAAACCAAACCTAAGATCACATCAAAACCATTATTCACCACAATCAGGTAAGCTTCATTCCAGGGATGAAAGGTTGGTTCAATTTATGAAAATCCATTAATGTAATCCACTATATAAACAAACTCAAAGAAAAAAAATCACATGATCATCTCCTTAGCTGCCGAAAAAGCATTTGACAAAATACAATACCCCTTCATGATAAAAATATTGGAGAGATCTGAAAATCAAGGCCCATACCTCAACATAATAAAAGCAATATATAGCAAACCAACAGCCAATATAAAATTAAATGGAGAGATACTTGAAGAAATCCCATGAAAATTGGGGACAAGTCAAGGATACCCACTTTCCCCAGTATCTATTCAATACAGTACTCGAAGTACTAGCTAGAACAGTAAGACAACAAGAAGAGATCAAGGGGATACAAATTGGCAAAGAATAAATAAAGGTATGACTATTTGGAGGTGGTATGATAGTATACATAAGCAACACCAAAAATTCTACCAAAGGATTTCTCCAGCTGATAAACAACAACAGCAAAATGGCTGGATATAAAATTAGCTCGATATATGATGAATTTATATAAACTTTCCATTTATATGTTATTTTGAGTTTGTTTTGTTTTGTTGGATTGCAGGCTTTCTTGTTTTTGTCAACTTCACACAAACTGGTATCCTATGGGAAGAGGGAATTAAAACTTAAGAATTTGTTATCAGGTTGGCCTATAGTGAAGTCTGTGTGATATTGTATTGATTAATGATTGATGTTGGAAGGTTTGGCCCAGTGTATACAGTGCCATCCCTGAGAAGATTGTCATAGATTTTATGTATATACCAAGATGAGTAAGCCATTTGGAACAGCATTTTTCCATAGGCTCTGCTTCAGAGCCTGCCTCTAGATTTCTCAAGTTACTGTCCGGGCTTCCATCAGTGACCGACTGTGAGTAAGTCATATAAGCCTTGTCTTCCACAGTAGCTTTTGGTTTTGTACCTTAATTATAGCAGTGGAAAACAAACCAAGATAGTCTGTAGCAATATTCTTACCCAAACTGTGTAGACTGAGAATGCTAGCATTTTCCAATGCTTTGTCATTTCATAGACGTTTCTTCATTCAGGCATTCCCCTTTGTTTTCACTCAGATGCTCACCTGTAATTTCAGCACTTAAGGTGTTTAAGCAGGATGATTGACATGAATCTGAAGCCAGCTAGTCTACATAGCATGACTCATGTGACATGAGTGATGGGAACCAAACCCAGTATCTCGGCAAGAACAGTGTGGCACCGCTACACTTCTCATCATGCATGCTAACTACATTTATAAGCTTTGTTATCCTAAATTTTATGTCGGATTCCTGCTAAGTAGGAAGGTATTCTAATCATTTAAACAACTTTCATCTTAAACATTTACCTCAGTCCCCTCCCCCCTTTTTGAGGATGAGAGTATCAAGATATGTAGTAACTAGAACATTTTCATGATTCACAGGGACATAAATGAACACTCTGTTAATTACCATCTTTACAATAACCTGTCCCACTTCCCTGACAATAGATGTACTCAGCTGTTGACCTAAACCTAAAGGAAAACTCAGTCACTGCCCTAACCAAACCTACATTGTCATTCTAAACTCTGTTTTTTCCTAAACTAACTGAGTTCCAGAAACAGGAAGTTTAGCGAGCTTCCTCCTAAGTGAATGTGCTAGCACACAGTTTGGGTAGGGTAATTCTCACACTTCCCACTCATTTGCTCGCACCCTGTATAATTCTGCAGCCATTGTCAGTACTGTAAAGACAGATAGATCTTACAGATCTTACAGATAGATCTGACCCTGAAATATTCTAAGTATAGATAAAGCAATGCATTTATTTTCTACCATCTCCTGAATTTGTCTTTTACTTTTTGATTGGGAGTCTTGGTGTCAGGCATTTCATAAGACTTTAGCAACAAGGCTTGTGTGTGTGTGTGTGTGTGTGTGTGTGTGTGTGTGTGTGTGTGTACATGTGCACATGCTCTCACGTGCACTCATATCAGATGATTCAATCTTCGGTAACTTCAGTTCCAATGAATTTGTCAATCTTATATGCTCTCCATTGTACACAGACACATATGGTGAAAAAATATCCATGCACATAAAATTAAAATAACAGCCAGGTCGTTGTGGTACATGCCATTAATCCTAGCTCTTGGGAGGCAGAGTCAAGTGGATCTTTGAGTTAAAGACCATCCTTGTCTACAGAGTGATTTTTCAGGACAGCCCATGTTACACAGAGGAAATCTATCTCTAGGAAACTATAGACACACACAGACACAAACAGACACACACAAACATACAGATTATAATTAATCAATTAAAAATGACTTAGAAAGTAGCAGTACAAACCTTTTTCTTGCTTTTAGGAATTCATGAGAAATTTACAAGCCTATGAGAAGACTCTGCTTACTACAAAATCAGTCTCAAAGTCATCAGTTTTGTCTTATTTAGATTTTTTTCTATATATACATATAGAGATGCATATGTGCAGCATAAACTGTACCACATATAGCTTTCATTAATTTTTAAAATAATATTTTATATCTTTTAATTTAATATATACATATTAATATATATATATATATATATATATATATATATATATATGTAATGTGTTCACATTTTTTACTTTTGCCAACTTCTACCAGACACTACACATTAATTATCCAACAGACTTCATGCTCTTTCTCTTTCAAAAGCAGAAACAACAAGCACCAAACCAAGATCCCAAACAGCACCGAAATAACATGGCATACTCCTAAGTGCAAGGCCTGCCCTGAAGTATGGCTGATATATGTAGTATCATTCCATTGAAGGTAAATAATTTTCCATCTCCCAGCAGGTATCAATTGCAAATATCTTGTTTAGGGATGGCACATTTTTTCCAGTACCCTTTTCTTTGCTGGGATTTTGGCTTGTTTGAAACTGTGCAGGTATTAAGTTTGTTGTCATGGTCTCTGTTAAGTTCAAATATGTATCAGCCTTGCTGTGTCAAAAAGGGGCTGTTTCCTTGGAGTAACCCATTACCTCTGGCTCTTAAACCCTTTTTCCTCTTCTTCCACCTATATTCCCAAACCTAGAGAGAAGTGGTTTCTCAAAGATATCTCCATAAGACTGACTGTTCCAAGATCTCTTGAATTCTGAACATTGTTTACTTCAAAAAGAGGCTTCTCTGATGAGGGTTGAATATGCTCTGATCTATGGCTATAGCAGTATATTTAAAAGAGTGTTTATTCTATATTCAAAATCACAGTAGTAGGCTTTCTGCTAGGGCCTATGTCCTATATAGTTTCAGGTTGTCTGCCTCATTAACAGTGTCAAATATATGTTCCATTTAATAGATTTTTGCCTTAAATAATATATTTTTTTTCAAAAGCTACTTGGTTAACCCTATAAATTTGTACCACTATTGCAACAGTATATCTTGCCAACAGGTCACTATTGTAGCTCACACGGTTCACAGCTGGTTACTTTGCTCCTCTGGTAGCATAGGAAGTACCTTCAAACTCTACAAACACTAGTCACCATTGAAGAGTCTACTTGACACCAGCTTGATTTCTTCAGTGACATAAGTATATGGTTTCTTATGTAGTAGGATCTTACTGTCAGATTTTGGAGGATTCCTGTAATGCTTGGGAATTGAAGTACTCTTTCCGATCCTTTATTTCAATGCCTAGCCTTATAGACTTCCTTCTCAGATTAAAAGTTACCATTTTACTAAGTTTACACAGCTTTAAAGAATATAGTTCATTATTTAATTTTGACAGTTATTTTTCTTATTACTGCAAGAATGTCAATGACCATTTATCACTTAAGCTGTAGGTCATACCCTAATGTCAATGATGAATGAGAAGTTATTAACATTGGGGCTCCTTAGATTTTTGTACTCGTCAAATAGCGAAGAAATATAACATTTTTATCCATTTTCTTATATTTTTATTTTTAATATAATGATATTTTTAAATGCTCTTCTGCTTTCCAATTTTTTTATATTGAACTTCCTTTGGTCAGAAAAGGACAGTTTAAGTTCATTAATAAATTACATTCATATAATTTTAGGTGCCTCAATCTTTGCATATTCATCTCTTTTGTATTTCAGTGCTTTAAGTGTAGAGACCTTTTCCTTCTGGCATTTGTGGTTTTTATTGTGTCTAAAACAGTTTCAACTGCTGATCAGTGGTGGCGCACGCCTTTAATCCCAGAACTTGAGAGGCAGAGGCAGACAAATTTCTGAGTTCAAGGCCAGCATAGCCTACAGAGTGAGTTCTAGGACAGCCAGGGCTACACAGAGAAAGCCTGTGTTGAAGAAACAAAAACCAACCAACCAACCAAACAAACAAACAACAACAACAAAAAACAAAATAAAAAACAACAACAACAACAAAAACCCAGTTTCAGTTTCAACTGAAGCACTATCTTCTGAGTAACTATGTAATTCAACTGTGTTTGAATAACCAGTAGTTATCAGCTATGAGCTGAGTGGAAACTCATCTGTTCAAAGAAGGAAATAGGGCTGTGGAAAGAAGGGTGAGAGTTTAACTGATCAACTACTATTTTCCCTTGAGACTCTTAAAGTTGGAGGAGCATAGATCCTTCTCCAGAACAGAATTATACATGGTAGAGCCAATAATAGACCAGAACAAGGCCCTTGAGAACTTTTGGCTAAGGACCTGATGTAGTGAGAAGGAACAAACTTTCTTATTTAAAACAAGAAATATATTTGGCAGAGCCAAATAGTGCCTTGGGAAAGCTGCAGGTTTAAGGCCTGAGAACCCAGTTTTCCCACTGCATAGGGCTACAGTTATCAGTTCATTAACAGCTGTGAGCCATGTCTGTAGTGTTTTTTGAGATTCCCTATGCTCTCCTTGTACAACAGTGTTGATTAGCTTCATGTTGACTCTGTCCAATTGTATGATGATTTCTGCTGACTTTGTTTCATTTCTCCCCTGGAAAAAGTATATAAGATGCTGTACTTCTTCAACAGACTTGCTTGACATAAGATATAACTTGTGTGTGATCTCCCAATCCTAAACCCTTTTATCCTATTTTCTATTGTCTTTATCTTCTGATCTCCTAGGCCTCTTTCTTTCTCAGAACCATTTCACTTAAAAATGATTTGATGGCCCAAGTTAAATACCTATTTTTGTTGTTAGTACTCATATTTTGGTCACTGACTTGGGTATTTGACATCTATATACAATAAGCAACTTGATCTTACCACTACCCAATAGAGGATATCTAGAAATTAAAAATAAACAAACAAACAACAAGAAAAACAACAACAACAACAACAACAACAAAAAAACAAAGACAAACAAAAAATCCTGCCACCTAGCTATAAGTCCTCCAAATCTTATTGGCAAAGTAGGAATAGGCTCAGAATACCAAATTTACCTTCTTGACTTGTTAGGGATTTTCATGTTAATTTTCAAAAGTTTGGCAAACAAAATTACTAGAAGATAGCATATATCAGTCTTCTGTCAAAGACACTGAAACAAGAAATAGAAAATCACTCTTCCAGAGCCATAAAGTTAGGGACAACATTGGAACTGATAGTATATGAAGACCCATACTGGAAAGCTAGACTTATTCCTCAATGTAACAAGCATCAATATCTTCCCATAGATATTCATTGGAAATACCATATCTGGGAGTGAGTACATGAAGTCTAGGAAGGCTGATAGTCTTTCTTTCAAGAACCAATTGAGGGGAAATTCAGAGGTAGCTTAGCAGCTAAGAGCATATTCTACTCCATGGACACTTGCACACATGGGCACACACACACACACACACACACACACACACACATACACATACATTAAAATATTTCTAGAAAAACCAATTGTGATAGCTGGTAGGTGTCCATATGGACTAGGACAGAAACCTGTAATCCTACATGTCAAGAACCGCACTTTGATCCCTGTTCTCTAAATTGGTTCACTCCAGCAAGTATGCCAGTTCGTTAGAATATTGCAAATCAAAGCTTTAGAGACCCAAAGAAGAGACTCGGCATACTAGATTGTGATGTCTGCAGAATTCTGGCACACAGACAAGACACAATTCATTTCAGGAATCATAATTTCTTCTCCATCTAAAGTGATATAAAAGGCTGATGGAAGATGCTCTTGGCAGTGTGTTAATGGATGCTAATTAAAGTCCTGCTTTGGACCAAAGGAAACAGCTGAAGAAAGCAGAACACAATAGAGCCTCGCAGATGGCTCCTGGAACAAGCAAGGTGGGCTCGGTGATTAAGACACAACATTGTGGAACTTCAGCAGCTGAAGCAGTTCTATTTGCCTCATGTAGACACAGTATGAAGGTAATTATTCATATGTAAATGGTGTGAATTTTTTCTCCATTTTTTAAAAGAAAAACGTCCTTATTCACTATGAATGCAAGCTGTAATAAGCAAATTCAACTAAACATCATCCTGTCGATTTTGTGGTTCCTTGCTTCTTTCTCTTCTTTTTTTTTTTTTTTTTTTTTTTTTTTTTTTTTTTTTTTTTTTTTTTTTTTTTTTTTTTTTTTTTTTTTTTTTTTTTTTTTTTTTTTTTTTTTTTTTTTTTTTTTTTTTTTTTTTTTTTTTTTTTCTGTTTGTAATGGAACTCCCCTTTTTAGACATGGCTTCGCAAATAAAAAGCAGATAACATCTGGAACTTCTTAAAAATCAATTTCTTTTTCTCCTTTATTTTTCTGTTCTATAACTAAAAATGGGCTTTCCAATTTGCATCATGCCTTCTTCCCCTCCCTTCCCTTTGTAAAATAAATAAATAAATAAACAAACAAATGCCATCTGGTCTAACAGCTCAGTCGCCCATTATCAGCCCGAGGCAATCCAAAGCTGCCAGTTAGTCAACGAAGAAAATATGGTTTCAAGAAGAAATGTGAACACAGCCTTTGCAGTAGTGTAGTTTGGCATCCTGCCAAATCACAGACCCATGCAAATATGGTCTGACATCCTAGAGACTTGGAAGAAATTCTTGCAATCTGGGCTTTGGTATAGTAGCACCTTGACTTTTTCTAACAAAGATGTCTCCAAAATTCAACTGTTTCATAGTTAATGAAACACATCAATGGTTCAGAAAAGCAGATCAGCACTCTGATGGAACTGTGGGGTCCTTGAGAAGATTGGTTTTCCATGTGTTCATATTCCTGGGGTCACATGGTTCCTGGGCATCACCAGACACTTACTGTGGTATCCCATAGGAACTGCAAACACTCAAGTCAACACTTATTAGTCACTGATAATCAGTGTTTCCAGACAGTGATCACATGACTCATATAGCATGAAAGTTGATATCTTAAATTCTAGTCATGGGAAGTTCAGAATCTAATGAGCTCAGAAAATTCCACTCTTTCATGAAATTTTCCAGCATCTACTTTTTGTCACTTTTCTCAATATCAGACACTTAAGTATTTCTGACTATGCATAAAAACTGATGACACTTGCATGGTATGGGAATTCAAATTCAGGATCCTACTCTTATACACATCACACATTGAGACACATCTCCCAACCTCTTCTTGATCCTAAATATTTGCTACATTCCTTCTGTCTTCTGTAACATAGTTCTAGTCATTGAGATTATAAAAGAATATACAACATCTTAATAACACTATTGTAGAACATGTTAAGATAATGAATTGTTAAGAATGATAGTCATCTTCAGTGACTTCTGTAGCAGAAGCAAACTTTTTGAATACAGGAAGACATCAGGACAGAAGAGGTACATGAAGACCTGGAAGCAGTGCATCACAGAAAGAATGCTTTGGAAAAGGAAGATATTTGTGAGAGATTTTAATCAAAAGGTAAAAAATATGGCTAGTTATTGGAAGTGAGGTATAGGGTGCAATGAATTTAAATTTGTCATTTTATTATATTTTTAAAATGTGTATGGGGTTTTGCATTTTATTTTAAATATGGATGTATGTGAGGCACATATGGATTTGGTGCCCATGGAGGCCAGAAGAGGGCATCAGATACCCTAGAACTGGAATTATGGTTGGGAACTGCCCTGTACATGTAAGGAATTGAACCAGGTTCCTCCAAAAGAGCAGTCAGTGCTCTCAACTACTCAGCCATTTCTCCAGCGTGGAGCAAGCATTTTTAAATAAGAAGGCAAATAATTGAAAGGGAGACTTGTGTCCAGGCACTGTTTTCAGTGAATCTTAAATCACCTCATCTGCCTAGAATCATATTGAGTGGGGAGTGTTGAAGAATGTTTCTTGATTCTTGTTTGATATGATACCCACTAAATCTTTCAAATTATGATGGCTCCTAATATTAAGGCAGGGAGCTGAAATTTTTCTTCATAAAACTATAGGGAATCATTGAAGAATTTTTGAACAGAGCTAACACAGTATTGGATATTTGTTTTAAATTATTCATTTGACAAATGTGTGGAAAGAGAATTGTAGTAATACAGGTTTGAGTCAGAGGCCCATTGGAGATGATATTATAGTAGCTCAAATGATAAGTCTCTCAATAGGGAATCATTCTATTAAAGAAATCACCTCTATGTAGCCTGAGCATTAATCTAACTTGGGCTAGATACCAGTCCTTAGGATTGGATAACTTGGTGGCTCTAATTATTATTGTGAGATAGAAAATGAGGGGTAGATTTATATTATCTATATGAGAACTTTCTTATACCTGAAAATATACCTGCTAATTATAGCATATAGTGTATTTTAATTGTTATTAATTCATTCGTTCTAATTTTTTGATAACTCTTTATTATATCAAGTAGTTAGACCTCTGAAAACAATATACTGAGACCTGAAGAATGACTCAGTGGTCAAGAGCAAATATTATTCTTGCAAACTATCCAAGTTTAGTTCTTAGCATCCCTAGCTGTGGCTCAATACTATATAGAAGTGATCCTTCAAGAGCCTGATGCCTTTGTTCTCCATGAACAGCTGCACACATAAGCACACACCTACATATAGACACATTAACATATACATAATTACAAATAAATATTTTAAAGCAATTAGATATGAATTCCTTTTGCATTGTCTTAGAGATGAACACCTAAAAGCTCAAAGAGAAGAAAGAAAGTCCATATTTCATAACTCTTTAGAACAAAATGAAAGCTGTCAACAAACTAAATGCCAATGTTGCCGATGAATCCAGAATCTACAAGACAAAAGGGAAGCCTGTTGTCTTTTCCTGGCTCTTCTCTCTCTTCCACCTCACCATTGTGAATACAAACTGCACAGGTTACTCTTTTATAGATTCTTCTGAATTGCTGAGTCAATTTGGGAGGAAGAGGAGAAGATAAATCAATACAGATGATTATTTTACTTCACAGGTCAAAATCTTTAAATGGTCAGACATAACATCTCCAAATCTAGGAGCATCTAGTTGGCTTTCTTGTAGGCTGTGACTCCCACTGGTGTCACCTTGGCAATGACCCTTGCTTTTCTCAAAATCAGCCACAAAGAATTAAAGCTTGCTGAATGTTAAATAAATAGTTTATGAACTCTAAGATGTAGGAGCTTAATTTCCCAGGAGACACCTCAGGTGGAACACTAAACTTCTTTAGGCCCCTGTCACCTTTTTCATTAAACAAGTGTAACCAAATGCTACCTCCCAATAGGTTCCCTTGAAGTGAAATGGCATGGGGTTTAAATGCACAAACATGCTTCACTCTAGCTATGATGGTTAGTCTTCTTGTCTGCTTGTCTGGATCTGAACTCAAGTAAGAGATAACATGCTAGACATGCTGGACTTATGGGAAATTTTCTTGATCAGGTTATTTGAGATAGGAAGAAGCAACACAAATGTGGGCAACAGTTTCCATGGACAGCTCTCTGAAAATGTGCCCTAGATAACAATTTTGATTTCTGTCTCTTTGCATACGTGTCTTGCTAGTCACTTCATCTACCTGGTTGATGGTTCTCTCTACTTTGCTCTTGTCATTGTTGATGCTGCTGCCATTATGGCTACATTCCTTAGTAAGAACAGAACCCAGTTTCTTCTGACTTTGTGAGCTCAAGACAAGTGACTCACCAGAAATCTTCTAGGTCTTTAGTACCACTTTAGGACTTCCTACTCTGGCCATGAACTCCCATCTATATCTGTAATTAAGGCATTCTATCTCCTTGTGCATCAGCACAGAAGACACTCTGTTGTGCCTGGTTATTGTACCACTATTACACCAAGATCCATTGTCTATGAGTTGGGCTTCTTCATCAGACATTTCTCAGAAATGCAGAAACTTTAATGTTCTTTCTTATCTACTTTACTTAGCAGGCTGCTGTGGCCAAGATTGTCATCATCCAAAGAACCCTTGATGTTTTGAGAGATTCTGTGAGAACTTTCTTTTCTCCCAGGAATGGTAAAATGTGCAATGTGTAGGATTTAAAACTGGGCTGTCAGAGATGCAGATTTTGGCACAGGTTTGTAACAGAATATTGAATGAAATTTCCATTAAAATTCTAAGTCACTCTGTGTGCCCCAGTTACTACCTCATAAAGTTGAGTTACACACAAGATGGGAAACTTTATGTATCATCTCATTTAAGTATTTATCTCATCTACTCTGTTCTCACCCTAGTTCAAATACACAACATGCAATGCTAGGCCTAGGCTACATAGTAAGAACTGGTGTTTCCAATGACAACCTTTTCTCTATAGTATGTTCCACCTGCAGCTTCCTAAGTGTTTTAACAACTATTAAGTCAAAATGGACTATATCCATGAAGTTATTGTCATAGGGTGCGACCTATGTTACTTAGCCAAGTAGCCCTGTAGCATATGTAAGCATGTTGTACACTTCTCACATCATCTTATAATTGCCTAATAATGCATGTTATAAAGCATATCACATTATTTAAAAATTAATACCTTATTACAATAGCAGCCTTATTTATAATAGCCGGAAGCTGGAAAGAACCCAGATGTCCCTCAACAGAGGAATGGATAGAGAAAATGTGGTACATTTATACAATGGAGTTCTACTCAGCTATTAAAAACAATGAATTTATGAAATTCTTAGGCAAATGGATGGATCTGGAGGGTATCATCCTGAGTGAAGTAACCCAATCACAAAAGAAATCACATGCTATGCACTTACTGTTAAGTGGATATTAGCCAAGAAACCTAGAATACCCAAAGTAAAATTTGAAAAAGACATGAAACTCAAGAAGAAGGAATACCAAAGTGTGGCTACTTCGTCCCTCCTTAGAATGGGGAGCAAAATACCCATGGAATGCTACATCCACTCCAGTAGTGACCCACCTGACAGGTTGGAAAGTCTGGACATGGTCCTGAGGCAAAAAGTTCACAGAAACTGTCTCCTGGAATCGTGGCATCCTGTATAAAGAATGCTCCAATGTCCTTGCTTTAGTTGGTAAACAGATCTGTATGCTTTCCCTTAATATTGCTTTATTATAAGTGCTTCTAACGATTGAATTTTTTGCATATATCTAGGATAGATTCTAGGTAGTCCTTGATCCAACCTTAGGCATGAATAGCTAAGTCACTTCCCTACACAGGAATTCACCACTATCTAGGAATAAGGAAGTTTATAACCTGAGGAGGAACTAGAGTAGATACTTAGAACTATAGCTAGCTGAGTTACACCCAGATACAAGTATTTACAATGGACTAGGGGGAAGGTGGACTATGGCAAGAGCAAGAAGCCCTTGCCCCTAGCTTCTAAGTTTAAGCTGACCTTAGGTGGAGTTTTTTTTTTTGTTTTTTGTTTTTTGTTTTTTGTTTTTTTTTTTGATCCCAGTTGTTTAACATTGAATCTTTTTTTTTTTTTACTACTTTTATTAGATATTTTCTTCATTTACATTTCAAGTGTTATCCAGCTAGTTCCCTATATCCTCCCCCCTCCCGGCCCTGCTCCCCTACCCACCCACTCCCACCCCTTGGCCCCTGCGTTCCCCTGTATTGGGGCATATAAAGTCTGCATAACCAAGGGGCCTCTCTTCCCACTGATGNCATGTGTTTAGTAAATTGTTTCTTGGGTAGTCTAGGTTTCTGGGCTAATATCCACATATCAGTGAGTACATGTTATGTGAGTTCTTTTGTGAATGGGTTACTTCACTCAGGATGATGGCCTCCAGGTCCATCCATTTGCCTAGGAATTTCATATATTTATTGTTTTTAATAGCTGAGTAGTACTCCATTGTGTAGATATCCCAGTTGGTTCCTGCCAGTCCTTTCTGTGACTGCATTCCTCTGTCTTGTGTAAGAATCCAGTAACCTCTAGTAACTTCTTTGTTTCTTGCTGGTGTGTCACCTAACTTCCCTATTTTCTTCTGTATAAAAAGTCTGATGCTCGATTTGACAAATTGCATTCAGATCCACACTCTCTTGTGTGTGTCTCTTTGTTACTCGCTGAATCCTTGCCCACTTTGCTCCAGAGAACTCAAACCACGCAGACAAGGGGCCCAAAGGATCTGAGGCAATGGAAGGAATTACAGAGACTAAGTTTGGAGATGAGACGGAATGAACAACCATGGAGAGACTGCCCCATCCAGGGATCCATACCATAATCAACCATCAAGCGCAGACACAATCACATATGCCAGCAAGATTTTGCCAACGGGACCCTGATATAGCTGACTCTTATGAGGCTATGCCAGTGCCTGGCAAATACAGAAGTGGATGCTCAGAGTCATCTATTGGATGGAACACACGGCCCCCATTAGAGGAGCTAGAAAAAGTACCCAAGGAGCTGAAGGAGTCTGTAACCCTATAGGAGGAACAGCAATATGAACTAACCAGTACCCCCCTGAGCTTGTGTCTCTAGCTGGATATATAGCAGAAAATGGCCTAATTGGCCATCATTGGGAGGAGTGTCTCTTGGTCATGCAAAGATTATATGCCCCAAAACAGGGGAATACCAGTGCCAGGAAGTGGGTGGGTTGGAGAGCAGGGTCTGGGTATAAGGGACTTTTGGGATAGCATTTGAATTGTAAATGAAGAAATTATCTAATAAAAAATACTTCCAAAAAATGAATACCAATAAAATACCAGTTCCCAGAACAAAGCTCTTTCCATGTATTCCAAGTGTAGTGATTCACTACAATGGAGACACATACACAAATTTCTCCCTGGTTTTTAAATGTCATAATCCTCCAAATCCTAGTGTAGCTGTTTCCTTTAATAGGAAGGCAGTCCCCAGTTAAATATTGGTAGTGTTCAATCTTTAGGTGTCCTTTCCCTTGCCCTTATATCATCCTATTCTCTACCATTTAAAAATCACCTGCCCATGGAGCACATGTATTCCTTACTAACTCACTGCTTGACTACTTATTTATTATTCTTCATGCCATATTTACACAATGAGGTTTTGTCTGCCTGTTCCTGGTGCTATTAAGAAGAAAGGCACATGAGTTAGTCATTCTAGACTCATTCCTGATTTAACCTAGTAAAGATTATGTGGCTTTGTGTAATTTCCTTAATTTATTAATTTTCCCAAATTGAATCAATTCTAAATACTTAATTTAAAACAGTATGTAACATGTGCAGATTTCTCCATTATATTGCTCTAATTTCTACTAGACTCCCTACTCATAAGATTGAGAACTACTCAGAAACTATTCAGTAAATATACTAGTTTATTGCTTGCTTAAACTCAATGCAGAGCAAATGAAACTTTCTCAGGTTGTGATGAAAATTACCAATAATATGTTAATGGAGATGTAGCTTAGTGGCATAGTGCTTGACTACCATGTGCTAGATTCTGAATTTAACCCATGATACAATAGATTGAGAATAATAGTAATAATAACTAACAAACCATAGACATATAGTTATTAATACTATCTGCAACACTTCTACTTTTGTTGAGTGTCAGAATGCTTAAAAACCTCAGAGAGAAGGATGAGTGTAAAGTAATTACGACAGAAGATGATACACACACAACTATGTTCCCACAGAGAATCACACACAACTATGACACCAGACTGAAGATAGCGGTATTGCAGTTACTGCACAGAGCCTAAAGTAGAGCATGGCAGGGTGAGAGGAATATGAGAACTCCTATTTCACCTCACTGTAGTTGCACCAGCAATTCACTACATAAATATTCTTTCTTTAATTAATTAATACCTACTCTTAGATAGATAATATATCTCTTGATGGTTATACACACAGACTCACAAACACACATTAGGTTTTTGGGTTGCTGTGTACGTTTCTTCATCCATACTATTTTTGTGTCTCTTTCCCTGGTTTTTACATTCTTATATCTTTCTTTCTTCTTTCTTTACTCCCATTTTCTCATGAAAATATTCTGACTCTCATTTCTAAATATATATAAATGAGATAGTTTGCTATACAAAATTAAAACTAACAAATTCAGAAATGCCTCCTTCAAAAGCAATGTACAATCCAATATATAAGATGAATTACAAACTAGTGTAGGAGGAAAATGTGTATGACTTTATCTTTAGAAAATGTAACCAGAATGAAAGAAAAGATTTGAAATTTCCAGTGTAAGAGTTAGTTTTAGTTCCTATCATGGCCTTGCTGGCATTGTGATGTTGATGTCCATCCAGAAGTATAGATTTTATTAGAACTTATTATGAAATGTCTTTTTAGGTTGATGATCTTCCAGATAGGCTTGTGTAATGTCCTAGACATCCTGAGAATTCTCACCAAGCCCGTGTGAGGTAGATGCCATCTCTCCCCACTTCCAGAGAACACACCAAGTTACTTAATGTAAATTATCCTGTACCCTAGAGACAGAACTTAAGTGCCTTAAGCCAGTCATCAAAGATAGCTTCCTTTACACTCTTCTGCTCTAGAAGATGACATGGCCATGAACAGGGGTGGGCTGACAGGCTTCATGTATGCACCAATCTGGGCCTCTCATGGACCCATATACAACATCCTGATGCTTCAGGAACCCACTCACAGTCAGTTCTGCTAAGACAAGGCAGCATTCTGAGTGATCCAGGAGACAAGGCAGCATTCTGAGTGATCCAGAAGGATGTCGGAATCAACACTGTCATACTAATGTTCAGATCACACAAAATTAAAATAATCAAACTGTCATATGACAACTACATCAATAAACCATTAAAAAGAAAATATTAGACAAGTAATGATCTACCTTGTGGTGATATAAAGCTGAATTCCTGTTTGATGGAGCGATAGTACCCTTCCCTAAAGCTTGTTTATACTTAATGGCAATGTTCTTGTGCAGAGGCACATTTAGTATGTTATCAAATAGCTCCACATTCAAGAATCATTTCAATTCTGAGATGTAATTGCCCTCTCAAAAAGAATAAAGAGGGAACAGCATTCACTGAACCATCATTGCTAAAGATTCTGAGGGGCAGTGCAACAATGTTGTATGCATGGAAACAGAAAGAGCACATTTCCTAGCCTTAAAATCCTTATGGCTCAGAAGATTCCAAAGTTAATGTATAAGATAATATTTAATGTCAGATGGGTCAAGATTGAAATACAACCTAGGGCAGATGCTTGGGTCATGGTGTAGAATTAGAGAGAGAGAAAGTACTTGCTGCTCTTGCAGAGTACCAGAATTTGTTTTCCAGCATCCATGTCAGGTGGCTCAGAACTACCTGCAATTACACTCAGAACATTTGCCACCATCAAATTGTATCTGTGTGTACCTGCACACATGTGTCATACACACACACACACACACACACACACACACACACACACACACAGAGGGTGGCAGTGGAGAGAGAGCGGGGGGATGGGGGAGAGAAAGAGAATCACATAAAACATTAAAAATTTAAGTATTTCGGAACAGATTGCATATGACATTTTTTTTCGATCTTTACATTTTTTTATAAGAGAAACTGTCAGTTTCTTAAAATACCTGACAAGAAATTTTAGTCTCTAAGATTGAAACAACAGGTTCATCCAACACAGAAATTCAAAGGAGAATTTTATTAATGGTCCCATCAAGGATCAATGTCTAGATTAAATGGATAAGAACGTTGCCCTGTTTTCATAGTACTCATTGAAAGGACCATCATCACTCTCTGAAACTCTGTGATAAATTTATCTGGACATGTCAAATAACAAAATGATGACACACATACCTTACTGGAATATTCTTTTATTTCCCCATGATATATTTAATTGAAGTATGTATTCTTTCCTGTGAAGGCAATGTCCTACCTCTCAATTTTGGAACATGGTAGGATATGAGTAAATGGCCCAGATGAAGCTGGGTCAAATTTGTTTATATGAAATTCCAATTTCATCTTGTTACTGGCTCCGAAGAAGGATTTGTTCTCTTGTACAACAAGTTACTAAAGGTCCCTTTGTTGAGTAATCACTATGCATATATTTCAACTTATGTCCTAAGATTTCTTGGCTTGGGCTCTGACTGGCGGAGGACGCGCCGCCTCGGCTCTGACCGGCAAAGCCGCCCGAGCTCCAGGAAGGCCGTCCGGCTCCTGGAAGGCCTGCGGCTCCACCCCATTACAAGATGGCACAGGACCATCAGGCTGCCAGGAAGAAGAGCCTAGTGCACATGCGCAGCTCTCTCCTCAGGCCCTCCTCAAGCAGTAGCCCCTCCTGAAGGGAAAATATGCTAATGAGGCACTGCTTGTGGCACCAATGAACAGGCAATATGCTAATGGGTGTGGCTTGTGGCACCAATGAACGGGCCACATGCTAATGAGGTGAATCTTGATGCACCAATCCGCATCCACTACGACACCCCCTCCCCCTCCTTGGGAGACTATAAAAGCAGCAGCTCTGCTGCTGTCCAGGGTCCTGGGAATCTACTATCAAGGGGCTCCAGAATAAAACTGATTGAGAAGATCCCGGTGGTGGCATGACTTTCTTCCTGGTAAAGGGAGTCTGCCAGCAAGCCAAGAACCCGGCAACCGAAGATGATCTGAACTGAAGAAGATCTTCGTGGGATCTGAACTGAAGAAGATCTTCGTGGGATCTGAACTGAAGAAGATATTCGTGGGATCTGAACTGAAGAAGATATTCGTGGAATCTGAACTCTTCAGGAACTGAAGATTATCTTTGTGGGATCAGAACTCATCAGCTAGGAGTGGCGGTACCAGTAAGCTTCCCGGAATATTTTAGAGAGGTTATGCTTCCCTATATTGTTGACAGCAAAAGGGAGGCTAGAACCTATTCTTAAATATTAAGGGGGAAGAAGAAAAGGGGATTTACCCCTCTCTCAAGGAATTGCAGCTTTCCAACCTTGACTCCTCTTCGGAAGAAGAGGTGGATGAGGAGGCTGTTAAAAATGAGAGGGGGCGATACCACCTAGATGATAAAGGGTATCAGCTCAAAAATAAAGCAAGAAAAGGTCAGAAGAAGATAAACCTCAATAAAGTTCCCAGGTAAATGGGATAAGAGAATGTTCTCGGGTAAGAGACAATAAAGAAAAGGAGTGCAGTTAGAAAAGGAGTAAGTAAATATGGGCGCTTCTCATTCACACCCAATTTTTTTTGGCTCTTCGGGAGCTGCTTATATCAAAAATTTTAAAAATCAAACAATCCACCCTTGAAAGGTTTTTGAAGGCGTGTGATACCGTGGCCCCTTGGTTTGCGGTATCGGGGAGTCTTACTGTTCCCTGCTGGGACAAACTTGACAGAGACCTAGATTTTGCCTGGAATCAGGGCGCATTGAAAGCAGGTGTGAAACTAGTGTGGATGCTATGGTTTTTCTTAGGATTTTTGGAACCAATAAATCTTTGCAATTGCCATCCACAGTCATGGAAAAGGAATGTTTTCTTTAATGTATCTTTGAAGGGTAGCTTTTGTTCTCCTATAAAAAGAGCCCATGTGGGATGCATAAGATGGTTTCTTTGGTATCAGGATGAAGTCCTGTGGCTTATTCCAAATATGAGCATCTCACAAGTAAAGCAGCACCTCCTCAACCTAGGTGGACAGCTCGATGCAGAGCTGAAAGAGAGTGGCTGTTCATCTGGACAGGATGTTAAGATTAATATCTATAGCTTTTTGAGATTATTTAGGAGCCAAAGTAGGAACAAAACAGATTGTGCCACAAGAGGTAGAGTTTAGGAAGGATAGTTTGAGAACTTTAAATTATTTCCAAAGATTATTAGGTGACATTAATTGGATTCGATGTTACCTGAGGATGCCAAATTATGAATTAAAACCTTTCCATTACTATCTCTGTTTAATCCAGGTCATGGCTATGTCCAGACCCGGTCATTTCACAGTCCAGGGAAGCGGTTTGTGTTTTTCCTAGGGACAAAGAACCAATTTGGATACCTGAGAGACTGATACGAAGAGTTCCCCCTCCCTTGGAAGACGCAGCAGAGAAAAAGAATAATGAAGAAACACCTACATCTATTGATACTCCTGATGAATTTACAAATGGGTAATATATTAAAATTATGGGCTGTCGCCTGCACTTGGCCAGTCCCTATGCCAGTACATAGAGAAAAAAAAAGATCTATTTCGGTTGATTCAATTTTCCTGTGTTTCCCATTTTAAGAATTTGTGTATTACCCCACTAACTGCTGATATGTCTGAAAACTTGAATTATAGCAGGGAGTTGTCAGAGTATCTTCGAGGGAATTGGACTGCGAAGGCAGAATGACTTTCCCGGAAGCTCCTTATCCAGATTTCCATCCTGAATGGCACCAGAGTCGACCCTGTCACCTTGAGAGACGTCACCTCTTGGCTGGCCAATGCCTTTTCCTTTACTAAAGAATGAGCTAGGATGCTACTTTGGGGTGTCCTGGTGTTTGCAGGTTGTATACTTTGCCTCTGGTTGTTATGTTGTATGAGACGCACTCAGGCTCGACAAAAGGCTGTCGTTGTTTGAGCCCTGATGGCCATAGATGAGAGCATTTTGCCCGAGTTCTGGTTGGCCCCTCTTAAAAGTCTGTAATGATTTCCTAGCAGACTGGTTTGCCAATACTTCCCTGGTTTAGGGACAGACCTAATGACTCCCGCTATACCACCTCAAAGGATGCAGGAGTAAGGAAACTCAATTTTGCTGACAGAGTGTCACAATACAGTGCAGGGGATATTCCATACAGGATAGATTCCTCGAGAGCATGTCAAATTGGATGAAGGTTTTGTGCCATCCTGACCTATCCTCTCCCTCATAAAAAGGCACAGAGACGGGTGTGCTATGTCTCATGGTTGCACAAGGGATTTGACCTCTGTTTCTACTCTGTTACAGCCAAGTCCACCAGCAACATGCTAGTGGCATCTATCTCCTCCTACTCCAGACCTCTGCAGAGACAGACTGGTGGTCTTGTCTGATGGTAGCCCGATTTCCTATCAGTCACTTGTCAAAGGCTGCTCCCTCAGGCCGGGGTGTTCTCTGACCAGATTTGTAGGACTTCATGTTTAATTAATAAAGAAGGGGGAGATATAGGAGGCGCCGCCTCAGCTCTGACAGCTGGCAGATGCGCCGCCTCAGCTCTGACCGGCGAAAGCGCTGCGCAAAGCCGCCCGAGCTCCAGGAAGGCCATCCAGCTCCAGGAAGGCCTGCGGCTCCGGGAGCCTGTGGCTCTGCCCCATTACAAGATGGCGCAGGACTGGCAGGCTGCCAGGGAGGAGAGCCTAGTGCACATGGGCAGCTCTCTCCTCCGGCCCTCCTCAAGCAGTAGCCCCTCCCGAAGGGAAAATATGCTAATGAGGCACTGCTTGTGGCACCAATGAACAGGCAATATGCTAATGGAGTGTACCTTGATGCACCAATCCGCATCCACTACGACACCCCCTCCCCCTCCTTGGGAGACTATAAAAGCAGCAGCTCTGCTGCTGTCCAGGGTCCTGGGAATCTACTATCAAGGGGCTCCAGAATAAAGCATACTGAGAAGATCCCGGTGGTGGCATGACTTTCTTCCTGGTTGAGGGAGGCGCGTCGCAGGATCATATGGTCCATGATCTATCCTTTATTATGACTGCTCCACAATAATCAATGTTTTCTGTGTCTTTTTTTGTGATTGTGTTTGGTTTTGCCTTTTAAGTCATGCTCATATATATCTTTTTTTTCATTTTTATTGGTTATTTTATTTATTTTCATTTCACATGTTATCCCCTTCCCAGTTTCCCTTCCACAAGCCCCCTATTCCTCCCCTTGCATCTATACTCCCCCAACCACCCACCTACTCCTGCCTCAGTGCCCTAGCCTTTCCTTCTCCAAGCTCATCAAGCCTCCACAGGACTAAGAGGCACCCCTCTCAGTGATGCCGTATAAGGGAAATCATCTGCTACATATCCAGCTGGAGCCATGGGTATTCCCTGTGTACTCTTTGGTTGGTGGTTTAGTCCTTGGGAACTCTATGGAGTCTGATTGGTTAAGACTGTTGTTTTTCCTATGAGGTTGCAAAACCTTTCAGCTCCTACAGTCCTTGCCCTAACTTCTCCATTGGGGTCACCATGCTCAGTCCTATATTTGGCTGTGTACATCTGCATCTGTATTGGTCTGGCTTTGGCAAAGCTTCTCAGGGGACAGCTATATTGGGCTCCTGTCAGTAAGCATTTCTTGGCATCAACAATAGTGTCTGGGTTTGTGTCAGCAGATGGGATGAATCCCTAGGTGGGGCAGTCTCTGGATGACTTTGCCTTCATTTTCTGTTCCACTCGTTCCTGCATTTCCTTTTGACAGGAGGCATTCTGGATTAATATTTTTGAGGTGAGTGTGTGGCCCCATCCCTCAACTGGGGGCTGTACCTATCCTCTGAATATGGTCTCTACAGGTATATCTCCCCTTTATTGGGTATTTGGATTAAAGTCTTCCCTGTTGGGTACTGGGAACTTCTTGGTTCCCTGGCATCTGGGACTTTCTAGTGGCTACCTCCAGTTCCCTCCCCTACTGTTACACACCTACTTTTCAAAGAAAAGCCTTGAGTTTTCAATACTGTCAATGATGACATTGAACTCTTGAGAGTACAGACTGTACCTCTCAATTTTGAAGATTACAGGTGTGCACCACCACAGCGACATTTCTACAAGATGATTATTATGCCATCTCTATAATCAATGACTAAAGAGTAGAACAATATTGTGTCTTACTTATCCTTGAGAACTCTTAGGAAAATGAATAGATATAAGAGATATGCTCTCATGTCTAAAGGACTGTTTGACTATATAATGGACAGGTTCTAGAGAAATGTAGGTCCAGGGTTGTCAGTCAGATGGAGTTTGCTTCAATGAAGATCAGTTAATCTGGTGCATGAGCCAGTGTTATGTGACACATGCATACTGCTGATGGCACATATATTTTTAAGATATGTCACTGTGAAGGACCAACAAATATTGGTTCCTATGCTACCCAGTGTGCCAATATTTTGCATGTGTGCCCTTTATAAGATTTTATTTCCTAGAGATTAATAAAAGTCCTTTCCTTATATTTGAATATTTAATATTCTTTAAATCCAAATCACCTCTCCATACAAATTATTTTAAAAGTTTAAAGTTGCTGTACTGCCTGCACAATTTAGCTTTAGGGGTCATTTTTCTTCATGTATCTATGACATGTCTATTCCTAAAAGCTACTTTACCAGACATCATTTTATGGGTATATTTTCTTATTTGTTTTCCCTGACTCTCTGAGCAATGGGTGAGTCAACTAAGTCAATACCAAGTCAAAGTGCCACATATCATATTAGTATTCAGAAAATTATAGACAAATGGTCACCAAGAGCTATTAAAGAAGAATAAAGGAAATAGAGGTGCTCATACAGAGACTGAGTAACTCAAAGTCCACACTATTGCAGCACCAGACATATTTCAACATACATGTCCTGAGGTTGTTTTAATTAACTCAGGCTCTAAATTCTATTGATAATAAGTGCCTAGGAATCAATATTTCTCCCTAGACTTGAAGTGTAGGAGATAAGGTAAGAATCTTACAAATTAGGGCTTGAGAGATGGCTCAGCCCTTAAGAGCATTTACTGCTCTTCCAGAGGTCCTGAATTCAATTCCCAGCAACCACATGGTGGCTCATTACCATCTGTAATGGGATCTGATGCCCTCTTCTAGTGTGTCTGAATATAGTGGCAGTGTACTCACATACATAAAATAAATAAATACATCTTTTAAAGGAATAATCTTTCAAATCTTGATGTGAATATCACTGATTTTGCATTCGTGATGAATGTGGATGATCTATAAATGGACTAAGGATTGTGGCCATTTTAAAGGATGCTCTCTAAAATACCTGAGCAACCCCTCTAATCAAATAGTTTACAGTTATCTTTCCCTTGATTCTAAGTTCTGTAACTGTTTGATCAATATAACATAGTACAAATAATGGCCTTCTGTTCATTGTCTGGAATAATACAGAGAAACTTTCTCAATGAAAATGACCCTTGTATTTCAGAAAGCCCAAAGTTGCTCTTAAGGAAGATCACATGGAGAGATTAGAACAAGGAGACCCAGGTGACAATGAATATTGAACCAAAATCAAGTACCTAGTGCATGAGTGAAGATATTGTCTAATCATTTAAATCTGTACTATTTCATTTGTCCCATATTTAATATGGGTACTGTCAAGGCATATAGAAGCCATACTTGTGGTATTTTTGTCTCAATTCATAGGCCAGAGAAAGTATAAGATACAGAAATATTGGAGTTTGCTATCTGTAAGTTTTAAGGTTGTTCATTATACAAATTAAGCAAAATAATTCATGATGTTAACTTATTTAAAATGTCACTTATATACCAAAAGAAGAAAATTCTGTTATGCCTACTATTTAATTCTCAAATTTTCAAAAGGGTTTTTTTTCACTTTCCTGGTTCCAACTCACATCTCCATCAGAAATATTTGTTCAAGGAGCCACTTATAGCTCTACAGATATAAACTGATATATCCAACTCAATTTATATCTTGCTTAGGAACATCACATTCATTTATCACATAGAAAATCATCAAGCTCTCATCATATGAATCAGGGAATGGATGTGTTGTCTGAACAATGTACTGGTCAAATTTTACTGTAAAAATAAATGACATAGTGAATTTAGACACACCCAATTATAGCCACTAACATTATATCAATACTGCATTGGTAGTCTTTAAAAAGCCATTATGATTTGTATATGTTTCCTAACTTCTTGTGTTATACATAATAGAAAAACTAAAGTCCTGACATATTATTGTACTTTAATCTTGAGAACATTCTTTTTTAAGCTGCATCTAGGTATTTTGACAGTAGATATTCCTTTTCATTTTAAGATATGGGATAGAAGCCACCCTAATCAGAGAAGCTGGGCATAAAGTTTTATGTTATACATTTATATACTGTAGTTTGATAAAACTCACCCTCTACTTTTACACCACCCAATGACTCTCCAGTCCCTTTATCACTTTTCCCTTCTAACAGCATGTGGTCATCTTTTCAAAATCCACTGAGTCGATTTGGTGCTGCCATTATATACATGGGTGAAGGACTGTCAAGTACTAGAGCATAGCTAGGATTTCAGAGGCTATACAACTGAGAAAACCTTTCTCTCACCTAGTAATTATCAATTGTCAATATGGATCACTCTTCCATCTATGCTAGGATTTTAGTTACATTGATTTCTGCAGATTGTGCGTGCACAGTTACAATCTCTGTGAGTTCATGTGAACAACAGCCACGTCATATTGCTGCAAATAATATTTCTCCAAAGACATCTACTATGTTCATCCCATACAAACTTTCATACTTTTCTTCCATAATAATATCTGAGATTTAGTAGAAATTAACATAATATAAATGTCTCATTTAGAGCTGAGAACTCTACAATCTTTTATTCTTTGCATATAGACATGTTTTGTGTCCCAATAAAAATTACTAGGGAAAAATGTCATTAAAAGTTTTACTCAACTGTCAACCTGTGATCTATAATAACAATTGAACTGGCAATATATAGCCACTGCTGCAACAACATGAAGATATTATGGATATCTAATTACTTTCTGGATTTATTTAAGGCCTTATCCACAAAACAAAGCTTATACCGGTTACTGACAATCGGGAAATACTTCATGTCTCATATGATTAGGAAAAAATGATACACATAAATGTACCTTTGACTCTGACCTAAAATTCCTCTCACCTTACATATGATGTTATCAAGAAATGGTCCAATCAAAAGTATCTGCCTGCTCTAGACACTATGGAGCGTGAGGATTTGTAGGGGATACTCCCCATCCATTTAGAAAACATGATTGGTGGTACTAGAAAATTTATTCAGTGATAAATAGTGATAGACAGAAGCATATCACAAAGAGAGAGGGGTCTTATGGATCCTTTTTTTCTGAAATATTTTTCATATTGGTAGGATTTTTAATGAATCATTTATTATTTCTCTTCATTTTTATTTTTTTCTATTCAGACCATCCTTTCGATAGCTGGAGTTCCCAGTAGATTTCTAGGACGTATCACCTATCCTCTTTCCTTAGGGTTTTTCAAGCATGATAGACTAGGGCTTTTCAGGCAGGAACAAGTGTCATTCACGAGTGTATACTTAGGTAACATCCTAATACTTTGGATGCTACAATGGAGAAAATGCTCTTTGCTCTCTCTTCTCTTCTGAAGAGATGTTGGACACTGAAACATCTCATCACTTGTGAAAATTACAGTGGCTTCCCTGTCCTTGAACAGTCCCAACTAAGAACAGACAAATGAAAGCCCTGAAAGTTTCTCAGTTACATTTTCTGTGATGCTGTAAGAATATGTTAGGTAGACAGTAGATAGTTCATGAGCTGTTTCGAGATTGGGTTAAATACCAGGATTTTTAACTGATATTGTACAGTAGAAGTTCTTTAAAGACAAAATACCCATCATTATTACATCAATACCACCTGATGAATATATCCATAACTTAGATATTTATATTTCTACCACTGGTGGTCACTCCCCTTAGCAAACATCAGCAGAACATGGGGTAGCTTCAAATCCCAAAGGGAAAAATTCATTACTCTAAGATGTACTTATTGAAACTAATAATCACATGTTTTGCCTACTTTTGTTGCATAATCTAAAGTTGTAATTGGATGGAATATAGAGCTTGGTTCAGAAGAAACATTGAAGCATAAATGATTTGTCAGAATGCCAAAAATGCTGCAAATGTAGACAAACCAGAAAACTGAGAATGGAGAGCATCCTAGTGGCTTAAAAAAATATT
>LR749946.1:869520-899999 GCA_902729485.2 Mus minutoides
GAGAGAGAGAGAGAGAGAGAGAGAGAGAGAGAGAGAGAGAACAGCCTGCTCCATCTGCTTGCTTTTGGCATGGATGACATTCATAATAGTCTCGTATTCCTGTGGAACAGTTAGCCCAAATAACCTTTCTTCTGTAAGTTGCCTTGATCCCTGGTGTTTTACCACAGCAACATAAAAATAACTAATACAGACTCTAAGACTAATTTTGAGAGAATAAGACTTACAATGTATGTAGCATCAGGTCGGTTTCCAACTTCCTTTGGTCTGTCTGGTCTTTTCCAGGTAAAAGTTTCTAAGTTGTGTTCATGAGGACCCCTCAGTCATGTGAAATCACAATAGTAAATCCATCTACATAGAAGATGGTGACAAAGATTAAAAGAAGATTCAATGGCTATTTTCCACAAGAGCCTCATTCTGTGGCATTGATAAAGTCACTGAAGCACTATGGCTTTCAGCTTTTTTCTCTATCAGTACAGATCCCTTTGCCTATTTCAGGTGGTATGAATGTTAATTGTGATATCATGTCTTGTAGAAAGGTTTCATCTATGAAATTCCTAACAAATACTTGTAAGAATACACTGGAGTGATGAATGATCATAAGTGGGAAGGAGAGAGGTAGTATGGAAGAATTCTTTGAGTAAATATACATATTTATTCAGGGTCCAAGAAACTGATGGTAGGTTTGAATTTAAATCTATGCCCACTTAATTGTGGAATGTTCTAAGTAATTTAAAGAAACTTGACAGAGACAGCATTCAACCAGTGCTGTAGGGAGCATGGCTAGAGAGTCTCAAGCCAATACAATGATTTAGAACACTTACTGCATCTCACTATGTGAAGCAATTCATGGGTGCTTTAGTCTGAAACTAGGCCAAGAGTTCTTTCCAGTATTTCAGCCATGGTCTTGACTTCCAAGCAAGATAAATTGTCCCTGTGATATCAGGAATAGATTAAACCATGACTTGTTCATATGGATTCAGATTTAACTGGAGTTAAAATAAATATACTAGGTAAGTTTCCATAAATTTCAACATTATAAGCCAAATTGTTTTACTCTTGTCAACCAAACTTAGACATCATCCAGTGTCTCAAGAATTTCTAGATAATGAGTAACGAGAAAAGAAAATGGGAATTCATTTACTGAGATAAGAACCCTAAGAAAGTGATTTTTACCAATGCTTAGATAGGTTGAGACACTCAAGAGGGACACTATCTAGACATGGATTTCCACACAGAAGGAAAGTCAAAGCAGTCTGATACTCTCACCAACAGTGAGTACATGCTTGCACAGGCAGATACAGTAAGATGGGGACAAAAGAGATCCCTACAAACACATTAACATTAAGTGGTAACAGTAACATTAGGGAACACTCTGGTCCTGAGCTAAGGAATGAAAACCAGCTCCAGGCCACAGAAAAAGTAAGAGAAAATTGCTTTGTTCCAAATGAGCTACCTTTAACCATACTTGTTACAATCTCTTCCTAGTTCCAAAAAATATACAAATATTGCTCTTTCCTGTTTGGCAGTTGAAGACAAGACTCTTCAGGAATCTTCCTCTTAAGTGAATATTAAATATTCCATTAGTAGCAATGACAGCACTGCAGCCACAAGGACATACAGTTGGTTTGATCCAATGAAATTGGTGAGGGAGGGAGGGAGGGAGAGAAGGAGGGAGGGAGGGAGGGAGAGAAGGAGGGAGGGAGGGAGGGAGAGAGAGAGAGAGAGATTACATTAGTGGATGATTGATAATAGGACATTTCTAATTACATCAGCCCTTTCCAGGGGAGGTAGGTCAAGAGAATTATAGATCCCCAGCTAAAGTTTAAGAGTTTTTGACAAATAGCTGTAATTTAAAATACCATTATTAAAAGATAAGACAGATGTGAACAGCTTGTTTCTTTTTATGGGCTGGAGTCAGGCAGGGACAAGAGGGCACTCTGCCACCATAATGGAACCAAGTATAATGGTGACATGGAATGGGGTGATAGCATTGGATTACAGAGAACTAGAAGATTAATAACAAAATCAGCAACTAAATCAAGGAGAAATGTATCTGTTCTATTATGACTGCCCCTGTATTTATTTCAAAATGGTACTCTCTTTTACTTTTATAAACAGAATTCATCCTCCTTAAAGAAGTTTTGAATAAAATAATAAAATCACATTCATAATCAATTGCTCTGAGGGCTTCTGATAAAGCTCCATTCACTCTCTCTAGAAATTGTTTGTGAGTTCAGAGCTATAGCACCCTGTTGTAACTTAATTTGATTTTTACTTGTTATCAGCATGCATCCTGAAATGTCATTAACTATCCTTTACACATTTATTCTTGGCTTCCACACATTCTCCTATTGTGACATTTGAACATTTTAAGCCTGATTTTTGGTTAAATGAGAGGATTAAAGAAGTCAGACAAATATATTTCCTGAGATTTCCATGAAGGGCTCCATTTTTTTAATGTCTCAAGCAAGTGTCTGTGAAAGTTAACCTTGGTGTAAAACTTTAGCATCGCCAAATTGCTCTGCAGAGTTGTGGTATCTTCTTCAGACACTCCAGAGCAAGAAATAATGTCACAGCAAAAATCCTTTGTGTTCAATATGTTTACAAAAAAGGTATGACATATCTTCGAAGTCCTAGATAAACTTACAGCCAAACAATTGCCATTTGGTAACAGCATGCTTGGGTTTATAAAGGTTTGATTTGATTTCCATTTATTATGTTTTCTGTTTAAACCACTTCACCCTTTACCTTCCATTTCTCTTTTGGGGTTTCCCTGAGTAGAGGAAATGGAAGCAGCCCTCAGCTCTACTCAACACATCCATGGGCCCCATGGCCCTTTGGCTAGTTCTCTTTTTTCCTATACAAAATACTTGACAGAAGCAACAAAAGAGAAAAAGGATTTGCCAGTGGTTTGAGTGTCTGTAATATAATGTAGTAGGAAAGCCATGATGGAGTTCATGACAGTGGGAGGTCAAGCTGTCTTGGTGGACTGAGAGTCAAAGAAAGCTGAGACAACAGAGGTGTTAGATATCACCTTCGAGGCCTGTCCCTTCTGTCTTTCTCTATTAGCAAGGCCAAAATGTCAAAGATTGAATAACCTCTAAAGAAAATGTCCCCACCCAATGAACAAGTGATTAAATATATGAACCCATGGGATATTTCACAGTCCAAACATAACATTGTTCTCAATTTAGAGGACTTTGTTTCTGCTGTTGTTCCACTGTGCATGTATACATGTATGTTTGGTTGTTTTCTCTTGAGCAAAGAGTGAGAGTTAATTCTTGGGATAGGCATTTTGTTGACACATTTTACCTTTCCTTCTAGGATAACTATATATAATAGCTAATTTGTATCGAGTGTTTTGTTCTACATTACTATGGCTCAGTAACCATGAACAAACCCTGTATGTCAACTAGATTTCTTATGAGTTATGGGTATGATATAAGATGATGAGAACTATGATAATTTATAAAGGATTTCAGCATGATAAATGATTGTCACAGTGACAGACTGTCCAATTATCTCATTTCAATGATGTGAGAGAGAGTAAATTTTAACATTTGCTCTAAAATATACATACTGTACATGTTCCATCACTTTATTGTTTTGAAATTTGGACAATTCCAAGGACTATTCCCACACATAAGCAGGTCAATATATAAAAGCCCTGCCATTCTCTGAAGATCCATGTCCCACACTAATTCAGTTTTCTTGCCTTTCTTTTATGCAAATGTATATATAGTCTCCTCCATCCAGCTTTCTGTCAACTTTTTAGCAGTGATTTTGATTGTATGTATTTTGCAGTGGGGCCACCTAATAAAAAAATCATTTTCTCCACAATGTACTCTTCCTCTGGAGTAAGGTCTCAGTGGTCTCAATGGTAGAAAACATCTGCTTTGCTCAGTTCTTGTCTCCCTTCTGCACCCAAACTCTCAACATAATGGAAAATCACAGTGGTTAAATCTCCCATGATGCATGGGATCTGTCTCCAGCCACAAATTATCTAGGGTAATTAAAGCATAATGAAGTAGTGTAGTCAGTCAGGACTTAATGGGGGTCTTTCCTGCAGTATTTACCTCCTACATTAATTCTCTAATTAGACAGCTACACTTAATCTTTCCATAAGCTCTGTTCAGTGTGTTAAACAGAATTGATTATTTTATATATATATATATATATATATATATATATATATATATATATATATTATTTCTTCAGTTGGTTTAGGTGAAGAGGCCAAACAAAAAACATAGGGAAAGTAGGGAATTCTTATCTTGCATAAAATATTACAAATTTCCTCAGAATATTAGTCTCTACCCCTAGATGAAATCTAAACACTTCTTGGTATTTTTAAAATATTACCTGTCTTGGGTATGAACAGCAGTGATTCTGACAATACCTTGTCATCAGTAAGCGCCGATGCTTTCTCCATGTTATTCTGAGATCTAAGGAGATACAAGCATGTCAACCAGGCACTAGCCCTTCTTTCTTGAGCTGACTGCCTGGAAATGTGAACAGGTAATCATCAGCAAAACTACAAGTGTGTAGATTTAAGTATGTGAGACAAGAGGTTCCTTTCCTAATGGTAATCGAGGTAATCCCAGACCTAAGTGAAAAGGAAGCAATTTGAGCAAATATATGATAGCAATAGAGGTGTGGTTCATCCACAGAGAACTGGGGGAAGTAATATTGAGGTAGAATGAGGACCTAGGGCAAGACATTTGCATGTGATGCCTTTGCTGGTGCCTCCCCAGCTCTGTGGTACAGTATGTGTTAAAGACTTTAGTATCTTCTCTGTGTGAAATGAGAAACAGTAATGATCATTAAGTAAAGAACTGATACAACCTGAACTACTATGAGTTAGATACGTATATTAGTAAAAACTCAGTGATGCTCTCTGAAACCACATGTGGAAACCCTTATCCTCCACCACTATTGTAATTTGCAGTGGAATGGTTAGGAAGTAAGTCACTATTATAATATTAGGAGAATTCAGCCCTGATAATGAGACTGGTAGTCACAAAGGCAACAAAGGGCTAATATTCTCCATCTGCCCTGCAAAGCAACAGTAAGAAGTCAGATACATTCGAGCCATGACGTGGGCCCTGAAGGCTAGGTTGACCAGCACTTTGACTGTGAGTTTCTGGAAGTTCAGAACTGTAAGAAGTACTGGTCTATAGTTGAAGGAATCCTCATAAGGTTATTTTGTAATTGTCTTAGATAAATAAGACAGAAACCTAATATGTCTATAGTTAAACCCCTAAATGTCCCTGAATACAACAGCACATCCATTTGAGACCATAGTTATCATAGTTTCTCAGAAATTGGATATGTACAGAAACCCACAATAAGTAGAAGATGTGGGAGTGGGTGGGTAGGGGAGCAGGGCGGGGATGTGGGAGGGTTTAGGGGACTTTTTGGGATAACATTTGAAATGTAAATGAAGAAAATATCTAATAAAAAGTGGGAAAAAAGTAGAAGTTAAATCTAAAATCTCACAGAAATCTTACTAACTCTTCAAAACATAACTTCTCCGTGTGCCCCAGCCATCTACACCTGTGTGGACAACTCCCACCATAAATTTGTTTTAAACCTAGGAATAATTGGCCCCTTCTTGTCAATCCAATCTTTAATATTCTAAACATCCTAGTTAGGTCTGAGAATTGTGCCCTAGGCTAAGTATATCAAGTCCTCTTTCTTTTCATATGTCATAATTCTTATCTCCATCTGTGATTTGTATTAATTTATTCATTCATCTTTTGTCTACTTCAGGAAGCAGAAGCTAAAGTATAGCAATTTATGAATGTTGTAAACTCTTGATACATTGCCAAGTCAGATAAATATTTATACAGAGAGGAACAATAATTATTAAATACATTATAAAATTATATTTAAAAATAGTACATTTAAAAACAAAGATGAGTCATTCTTGTCTATATATTACAAGGCTCTATTTACATTTGTGTCATTACAGTCTGGACACATGGTACACTTAAAGATTCTTCTCCCACTTCCCACTGGAAGCCTGATTACCACTGTTTTGGGAACATTATTTATCTTTAGCAACTAATAAAAGCTTATGGTTCTCAATATAATAGTTTTCTTAGGAGATTACATTTCTTAGGATTAGTTCATAATTTCAAATTTCACAATCAAAGTAACTAAAATGGATTCAGTACACATAAACACACACAGTCACACATGCCAACAATATTATACATGAAACATCAAATTCCATTAGTTAAAATTACTGAGAGTGTTCTAATGTTGGTCACTCACACTTTGGGGGGAAGTTAAGATATGAGCCTATGCCCTTGATCATAGTTCAGTGCAAGTGACAAAGTTGGAATCCAACAGGTACAGTTACTCACCTAACAAGTCCTGGAAATAGTGGATTTGGGGAGGACATTTGATCCAAGGCCATCTTTGTAAAAGCCCAAGGAGTGAAACAAAGAGACAGCCATCTCCTCATTAAACAGTAGCACTGGGTTCAAATTCTGTAGGTATAGAAACCATTAGGAAGGGTAGGCAGTATATTGGTCATGTTATATCAAGCAAATATCCATAGTTATAGATGAGCTCATTAATGAGTATTTCTGAGATTCATAGGTTCTATAATTTACAATTACAGTTACATTGAAAACTCACCAAAATCATAAGAGGAAGGAATACAATAAGCTGCATACAATACTGTAGAAATGAAAGAGTCAATGCAGCATACCCCTATGGGCCCTTGATAGAAATGATGTCTGGTGGTCTCGGTGAAGTTATGCTTTTAAGAAGGAATCATTTTAGGAGAAATAAAATCAGAGAATTGGTCTTCAACATAAAATAAATTGGAAAATACATTTAGCTATTCTCTGCATATTTTACATAATTTCTTCCATCCCCTCAAATAAAATATATTTTGATGAAAGAAAAAAAAAAAAAAAAAAAAAAAAAAAAAAAAAAAAAAAAAAAAAAAAAAAAAAAAAAAAAAAAAAGAATGAGAACATGGAGTTGGCCAGAAAGTTCAGTAGGTAAAGGACTTGCCTCCAGGCCTGATAACTGGAATTTAGACACTGGACCCACAGAATAGAAGTTGAAAATAGAAGTTGAAATATGTGGGTTCCACATAGCAGCTGACTTAGACAGATACAGACACCCAGAGCCAAACAGTGGATGAAGCTTGGGAACTATTAAAGAAGAATGGAAGGAAGTATTGCAAGCCCTGAAGAGGGTAGAAACTCCACAAGAAGATCAACAGAGTCAACTGCACTGTACCCTTGTGGTTTTCAGAGATGGAACCACCAACCAAAGAACATATACAGGCTAGCCTAGGCTTCTCCACTCATATGTAGCACATGTGCAGCTGGACCTTCATGTGGGTCCTGAAAAACTGGAATGGGAGTTATCTGAAAAACTGTTTCCTGTATGTGCGATATGTTCTTCTATCTAGCCTGCCTTGTCTGACCTCCATGGGATAGGACGTGTCTAGCCTCACAGTGCCAGGGTGAGAGGAATACAGAGGGACAGGGGATGGCGAAGAACCTGTTCCGAAGAGAAGGGGAAGGGAGATTGGGGGAAGGATTGTGGGAGGGGATGACTGTAAGGGGGCAGTGTTCAAGATGTAAAGTGAATAAGTAAAAAAAATTAAAAGATGTTAAATTAAATAGAAAATAAAATTAATGCATGTGGATTGCATTTTATATGGAATATAAGAAGGTGTTCATACAAACCCACATAAACTAATAAATGAATGTAAGAACTATTTTAAAATGAGATAATAAGTCCTGGCAGTAGTTTGAGTAACTATATTAATCTATGTGTGTGATATATTTATTCATGAGTTCTTTGAAATAAAATAATTTTGTTAATAAGAAAAAAAGGAATAAAGGAAGGAAGGAAGGAAGAAGGAAGGAAGGAAGGAAGGAAGGAAGGAAGGAAGGAAGGAAGGAAGGAAGAGAGAGGGAGGGAGAGAGAGACAGAGAGAGAGAAGGAAAGAAAGAAAGAAAGAAAGAAAGAAAGAAAGAAAGAAAGAAAGAAAGAAAGAAAGAAAGAAAGAAAGAAAGGCACAAAGGAAACCACACCCTGGGTATACTTTCTCTGCCTACAAACATTGGCAGCTCTTCCACTTTGAATGTTACCCGGCACTCTCTGAAAGATTTATGTATATTTGAAAACATTGGATTGGCAGGAGGGCAGGCTGAGTCAATCTCTAAACAGACTAACGTGATGGTAAGGAGACAGACACATGCAAAATGTCAAATGGCCCCACTGAAAGAAGGACCTCACTTCTTTTATTTGATTATTATGATAATACTGACAGCTACAATAATCCTTGCCACAGATGTGATGCGGACTGCTCAATAAAAATCCAATAAGGCAGAGCAGATCTTGACATTGCTGCCCTGCTTAATGGAAATGGCACGTAGGAACACACACAGACAGGATCAGGTTGGTCTGGAAAAGGAATTACTGCAAATGTGGAAAATCAAGTAGCATGCTGAGGTCAGTGCTAGACCTTAAATGACCCAAGCTGCCTGAAAGAGCAGGGTACATCAGATGTCCCTTATCATGCTTAGTGTCAGCAACTTCATGTGAGGGGCTCTGCAACTGGTGTTTAGTTTGGTTCTCATGCACAGAAGGCATGTTAGTCTGTTCTACCACAAGCCTATAGCCAAACCCTATTTAAAACAATGGTTTTCTTTACTTATGACAGGGTCTCTCTTCATATTCCAAGCTGCCTTTACTCTATCAACAATTCTTCTGCTAAATAATGCCCTCTTTGTAGTCACACATATGTGTACCATTACATACCTTCAAAAAGAGGATAACATGTATATGATGTTGGTGTAGAATCATGATTTCTCACCATCCAAAGCTACTATAACAGGATAATATTTTCTAACACATCCTTGTTAAGGGGCAGAATGTTTAAATGACTGGAGAATACTCTTGGCTCCTGGCTTCTATACACAATGTAGAGCCAGCATAGAGTTCATTAGATTGTTACCCTGCTTCGTTTTCCTGATGTAAGAGACACAAGTTTGCAATTTTCTGCTTCTGGGATATTGATATAACTTCAATCACCATCATCTCAGAATTACAAATTTTTTATCATGAAAGAAGTAGACTAGACATCACAGATCAAGCTCTTATATCAACATGAATGATCTAATATGGAGACCATGAAGTATCTAATATTATTGTTGTTTGAATTATGATCACCTCAACAATGATATGCTCTGATTCATCATTCTCTCCATGCCAAAATTATCAAAGGTATAATCAGGAGACTACCTTGTAGCCAGTCAGCCTGAGGGACCCTAATTTATGGGGACTCATTGCTCCTTGTCTAGCTTCAAAGAAATGTTAATATTTTTCATGGTTTTAGATAGATGGTTATATGCCTTCTTACTTATTATCTGCCCTTGTTCACAAAACCTCATATGATATGCTTAACAATCCCAGCAAGCATCCCACTGAGATGTAAGGGCTGAAGGAATGATGATGTACAGGCAGTAGGAGTATGTTGGGTCAAGAAGCCTCTTGTCGGGGAGAGGAGACTACCCCAGTGACCTTTATACTGAAAAAAAAAAAAAACTTCATTTTGAGTGTGCAATGAGAAGATGTCATAGGTTAGATTGGCTTTGCATGTTGGGAGGTCATGTGACCTTAAAAATATATGCAAAAGAGTGGAAACCATCATGATGAACAACAAAAATACAGCAGAAGTTAGGATGAACCTACTGCAGAAGAGAACTAGAAAATTTTGTAACTTTGCAAGAAGCCAACTCTCATGGTAGACTAGTGCAGAACCAAGATAGTATATTGTACCTGATTCTATTTTTTAATTTGTTCCAAGAGTTTAAGATACTATTTTAAATATTACTTTTATTAATTTGGGAGAAATTGTATAATATGTGTTTTTATAATATTCCCCTACTCCCTAGTTCCTCCAAGATTCATCTCTGCCCTTTTACCCACCTAATAGTATGTTATATTTAGTCTGATTTGTGTTGCCTAAATAGTGTTAGTTGTGAGCCTGACTTCAAGTCTGGCCAATGTTCCAGGGGTCATATTTTCAAAGAAAACCAACTCTCTTTTTACTCAGCAGCTATAAAATACCTATAGCTTCTTAGCTAGGCTTGGGACTCTCTCTCTCTCTCTCTCTCTCTCTCTCTCTCTCTCTCTCTCTTTCTCTCCTGCTTTCTGTCTCTTTGTATCTCTCTGTCTCTCTACCTCTGTATCTCTGTCTGTCTCTGTCTCTCTGTCTCTCTGTCTCTCTCTCTGTCTCTCTCTCTGTCTCTCTCTCACACACACACACACACACACACACACACACACACACACTGTGCTGGGATGTTTGACTTAAGATCGCTCAGGTCTTGTGCTACTGATTACAATCACTTAGAATTTTTATGTGCAATTTCCAGGCTTATGGTATTTGGAGACAGTCTCTCTGGTAACCCAGAACTCACTGTGAATGTTAAGCAGGCCTTGAACTTTGATATTCCTGTTTCTACCTCCTGAGTGCTGTTATAACATGCCTAGGGTGCTATGTCAAGGCAAAGTTGTCACTAATTCTTAATTCTACTTCCAAAGTTTGCTTCAACTTAAGCTGACATGACAGCAGACCCCATATAGAGAGTGTAGAGTTGGTAGAATAGCACTATTACTGGTGCTCCATATTCTTTGGGAATTAACAAAAAATAAGAGTCCTTTCACCATAGGACACCAGGAACCATGACCTCCAGGAGACACTGGTGCTATGTCAAACATTCTGTCAGTGACTACTGCTGTTACATATACCTCTGACAGTCAAAATTATAAAATGTGAGACCACAGGCCTGTAGGCACAACCTGAGTGTGACATTTGCTAGCTTTGTGATCTTATGTGAGGATTTTCCCTCCTCTGTCCATGTTTTCACCCTCATCACAGAGTTCACTGTACCACAGAAATTAAATCCCCTGTGTGTGTTATACCTATCACAATATCCAAGAAACAATTGTGCTTCCCACAACAATATCGACCCCTTATAAATTCTAATGATATCATACCATTAATATCACCTCATGTGATCAGAGAGCAGAAAAAAAAAGTGCACAATAGCACATAGATCCAAAAATTATTAGTTTCTAAGACTGTAAGTCTCCATTTTGACTAAAGGAAAATGTGCCATTTGTACAAATCCAGTAGTAGGCTTAAATTGAATATCATTGTCTCAGTCCAGACAGGATTTGATACCTTGTTTTCCTCATAACTGGAACAATCTAAAACAAGCCATTTGGAGTAACTTACACTGGAATTTTTAAATCAGAGGCTAATTATATAATTGCCATTAATGTAAGTCAAAACAATCAAATGTTAGCAAGATGAGATTCCTTAGGTGAACGCCATTGCTAAGTCCAAAAAATCTCAGTCACTACCACACAGAGGACAAACCACAGCTGATCCCTCAGGACTTTTATGTCAGGAAAAAAATGCTGGAAAAAAAAACAAAACAAAGGCACAGCTGGGGCCTTGTACCAACAATAGCTCTGAGTTTGAGGGAAACAGAGCTACAGCAGACCCTCAAAGCTATGATGTCACTGCTGCAATGTAGGGATCTGCTACTTGGTTTACTGGTTGTGTGTGTATGCCTATGTGTGTCTCTGTGTGGGTGTATGCATACCTGTGTCTGTCCCTTTTGGGAAGGTAATGGAATCTTGTCACTAATAACTTAATAGAGGAACAATATGACCCTTAATATAAAAGACAACTTCAAGGGGGAAGATATGTTTTCCCTCTCTAACATGTGCTGTCAGAGGATCCAGATACAACCATGGGATCCAGATGGGACCATTACATGCTTCATGATCAAGACCTATTATCTAGGATAATCCACCATTTGGTAGAGTAGGATGGAATTTCTCTCATAGCAGAGAAAGAGAGAGAAAGTGACAGAGATAGAGACAGACATAGACAGATATACAGAGAAAGAGAGACACACAGAGATATGGAGAGATAGAGAGAGGAGAGAGAGAGAGAGAGAGAGAGAGAGAGAGAGAGAGAGAGAGATGTTTTGTCCATTAGTGTATATTTGTTAATGAAAGAGTAATAGTAGGTCTTACATGAGCTGAAGAAATAAGTTTCTAGATGTTATTCTCACCAGATGACCTCAGGACAACCAACTTCCAGGACCCACTTTCTTGAGTGGCAGGGTAGTGAATTACACTGTAGTTTTGTCAACTAAGAGTAATTGCTTTACTAAGATCTTTTCCTACTTCAGTGAAATGAAGGTGATTTCCGTCCCTTGCAACCAAAACATGCAATGGTCCAGACCATCACTTAAAGATAATCACAATTTAAGAAGCAGTCACCTAAAATCTTCAGAGCAGGCCTGACAACAAGTCACAACAGCAGACTCTTCCAAGTGAAGCTGACTCCTGCCCCTGAGAGAGCTGAAGCTGACTGGGTGGTGCTGAGGCTTAGGTTAAGGCCAGTTTCTGGAACTGAACTACTTTGGATCACAGTGAGTAGCCATAATTTTTCTGGTTTGTTTTTATTATTTTGAAGTGGGAATACCAATCACAATGGATTGAAAGGAACTTTATGAAAAATAACTGTGTGTGTGTGTGTGTATGAAATAACTTAGATCACCATCGAGTAATAACAACTTCTTACTACCACTACTAATTCCATTGACGTTTTCAGTGCTGAGAGTTATCAGAACTGGGGTCAAACCTAAGTCTTTAAACCTGGTAAAGCCTGGTTCCTTTTAACGGTAATATTCTAAAAATACATCCCAATCCAAATGAACACTTTCTTCAGTGGTCCTATTCCCTTTCAGGCAGGTTGTGTGCTGAGTTCTAATATATCCAGATGGAGATTATCTCAGAACACAGAATTGTAGGCAGAGAGAACAGCTCAAAAAACACATTACCTAATTTCCAGTACATACTCAATATGTTTCTCTAGATGGTTCTCTACTGAGTGTTCTGTTTCACTTATGGTTGGTTACCAAAAAGTCTCATTGTGATTTGATGGTGAGAAGTCCCTCATAGGTTCATGTGCTTGGATAGTTAATGCCCTGATAGGAGTGCTATTTTGCAACGTTGTAGCATCTATGGGACATAGGCCACTATGGTTAGGCCTTGAGGGTTATAACCTAACTCTGCTTCAAGACCATGCTCTGTAATGTCTGATTGGCGAAGATATCATCAATCCCCATGAAGTGTTTTGCTGCCACAGACTGATTTGTATCAACTGTCATGCTTTTCCTCCCATAATGGACTTTATTATTCTGGTGCAGAATGACCCTTCAATCCCTTACACTGCCTCTATTAAGTATTTTGACACAACAATTGAGAAAATTACTCAACAAAGTCCCATAGAATGAACTCGTTTCAGCTCCCTTGGTACTTTTCCTGTGTCTGTGTTTCCCCCCCCCCCTTTTTGGCTTATTCCAATTATGCTTAAAATGGGGATATCCATATGCCTTCATTGAATGAATGACTGAGTGGTTGAATAAATGAATGAAGGAAAGAAAACTTAGCCACTTTGTTAAAAGTTAACAACTCAACTAGCATTCGTACATGTTGGGATAGAGAAAAGAAAATAGTTTTCTCCAGTGGAGTGATATCAGGTATATGAATCACTCCAAAGTAGGCCCAATGTTCAGTAGTAATTAAACAACATGTAATGTACTCCACAGGTTTTTGTTGCTGTTGTTTGATGCTTTTATTTAGCTCCTGTTTGATGGGGCTTCTGTTGATGGTGGGTTGGTTTCTGTTTAGGTATTGTTTTGTTAGCTTGGTATTGGTGGATTTGTTGTTATATTGAGTTTTTGTTTGTTTTCTGAGAAAGAACTTTAGGTTGGGTATGTAGAGAGGGGCAAAGTACCTGGAAGGACTTGGGGAATGAGAAGAACATAATCAAAAGTATTTACATTTAAAAATAGTTTTAAATAATAAAAATACAATAAAAATGGTAATATCCTTTAATTTTATAGTTAGTGCATATTTCAGTTCCACAGGCTACAGATTTTCAGGTCTGGGACAAGCCTTAATATATAGGATACACAGATGATCTGGATTCCCGTTGAGTAACTGACATAAAGACTCAATCTAGAGTGGGTGTCCAATGAGAACTAATTCAGAAAATGTGTGGTCTTAATTCAAAGACCAAAACATTGATGTCACTGATGTCTACATCTGAGGAGAGGTCATGTGTCCTAAGGTGCAACACTCTGCATTCACTTCATTTGCTACACTTTGCATTTAGCCTCACAAGGTAATTAATGAGCCTTAGGAGCACAACACAAATGTTACTGCAGGCAGCAAGCCTTTGTACCTCAATATCTGCAGATGTATATGTACTTGATAAATAAATACACTAAACAGATCATAAGAAAACAGACTCAATCAACCAACCCCCCCCCACACACACACACATGCTAGCCTTTTCTACTCTATCATGTTGAAGGACACAAAATGCAGTGTGAACATTATTTTCCATTATACTCATGCTTACTAATGATTTTGTTTGTCTGATCATTTGTCTTTGTTATTTGTTTGTTTGTTTTGTCTTTGTTTTTTGTTTGTTTGTTTTGTCTTTGTTTTTGTTTATTTAAGAAGATAACTTTTAAGAAAAAAATAAGTTTGTAGTTTAGTTTTATCTAAGAAATACTGTTAGCTATAAATAGGTCTTCCCTTTATATGTTAAAGATTGCTCACAACTGAAAGAGTATAGTTTTGTTATCTGATATGATAATAGAATCTGATACCTTACAAGATCTAAGCAATAAGACCTTTGTAGTCAAATAAACTTTTGGCACATTGAATGCTCCAGTTTGAAATTATTTCTTCCAAAATTTATTTGCTGGTTACTGGAGATTGCACTGGCCACTCGAAAAAAATGGAGCAGGGTTAGGATCCCCAGAACCCATGGAAATGACAAATGTGTATCTTGCCTATAACCCCATCCCCAAAATGAGAAGTGAACCCAGGGTAAGCCATAAAGGTGAGTTTGATCAAGAGATCTTGTCTCAAAAGAAGTAAGTAGAAGAGAAGTCAAGAAGTAGTCTCAGCCAGGCATGGTGGCCCATGCCTTTAAACCCAGCACTTGGGAGGCAGAGGCAGGTGAATTTCTGAGTTCAAGGCCAGCCTGGTCTACAGAGTGAGTTCCAGTACAGCCAGGGCTATACAGAGAAACCCTGTCTCAAAAAACCAAAAAAAAAAAAAAAAAAAAGTAGTCTCAGTATTATCCTTAGGCCTCCACATTATACAAACCTCCAACACATGTTTCATATACATGTGGAGACACACAGAAACATGTGCTGTGCCCACAAACATATGAAAGGGAGAAAAAAATCAGATGTTGCTGGACATGCCTTCTTTTCATTTCCTGTTTTGTTGATTTTGGTTTTGCTTTTGTAAGATGTAGAGCCTTTAGTAATGTGACAGACTAAAACATCATCTCTACACATGGGTTTAAAGCAGGGACTTGGTTCACCTTTTAAAATTTTTACCATGTCCCATCCTTCTTGTACTTGCAGTAGATGAAAACATGGCACCATGTAAGAATGAGATGCCTAGGTCCAGAACAGACACCAAACTTAATGGCCTGCCATGCTTGGATGATGGGATAGGCTTTCTTTTAACGAGCTGCTTCTAACCTCCCATCAGAAGGCCTTCCTGTGCTCCAGCCATTGACCAGACTAAAGACTCTCGCCTGCCTGGGAACCTCTCTCCTTCCGCCCTATTCTCATATCCCCAGGGCACCTACTCTCTTCTCTGCTCCTCTGTCATACCCAGAGTGGGATGCCAGAGACTGAGAACCTGGTACCGTGGGTTGCCCCTTGTCCAATCCCTGCTGTGTGTGGTCAATGGCTTCACACAGCCAGATGCCTACCCAGGACCATGTGGAAAAGCATCCAGCAGTCCTCCAGCGTCTGCCTGCCCAGAGCACAGGAACTCTGGCGGGTCATGGGCTCTCTCCCTCACCCCTCTTCCCCTACACTCACGGCCCCACAATCCTAGGCTTCTTGGCTACTCATCCTCTGGGTCCTGGCCCTCCAGGCAGTGTCAGGGTGAGCTGCCTCTCATGGCATGAGTCTCAAGTTGGACCAGTCATTTGTTGTCCACACCCACATGTTCTAATCACTTTTCCCCATCATACCTTGTAGGCAGGACAAATTGTAGGTTAAAGGTTTTATGTATGGGTTGATGGCCCAATCCCTGTATTGGAAGTCTTGGTTTCAGACGTTAGCCTGTTCAGACTTTATATCTGCCATTACTGAGACTTTTCTCTAGAGTCAGTAGTTCCCATTGTACGTGATTTCCACCTCAGCCGTGAAATGCCACCAAATTCCACTCATCTATCCCAGTACTCTCTACATCCATCCTGTTTCTTCCTGTTTCCATTCCATCTAGAACCAAACATAATAAGAAAAAAAAAAAAAGAAAGTCAATAAAATGATTTTTAATGATACTCTGCTATACCAGTAGACTGGAGTCTAGCATAATCATTATTACACAGATTTCATCTAACTACTAATGAGAACAGATAGCAAGACCCACAGCCAAACATTAGGCAGAGCTCTGGGAATCCTGCAGAAGAGGGTCAGAATGAATTATACTGCCCAGAGAGGTCAACAAAATGGCCCAATTAACTAGTGAGGGCCCATAGGGGCTCATACAGACTGAAACAACAATCAGGGAGTCTGTATTGTCCTATGCATATATGTCATAGTTGTGTAGTCAGTGTTTTTGTGGGATACCTAAAACTGGAAACAGAAGCTCTTTCTGACTCTTTTACCTGCACTTTGGACCATTTTCTTCCTACTGAGTTACCTTGTGCAGTCTTAATATGAGCGGATGTTCCTAGTCTTACTGCAACATGATATGATATCTTTGGTTGTTATCCCTAGGAGGTCTTCCCTCTACTGAAGGGGCATGGAGTAGGAGAGGATGTGTAGGAGAGGGAAGTTAGTGGGGGAGGGGGCACTGGGAGGGAGGAAGGGAAGGGAAACTGCTGTCAGGATGTACTATCTGAAGAATAAACTTTTTAAAAAGGTATTTGATAAACCAAAATATTTTGTAACATTTTTTAGTTTCTTGGGTCACCACATCATGATTTGTAAAAAAAAAAAAAAAAAAATCAATACTTTGGCTCTTTGGATATCAATTATCTAGAAAACAGATACATTTTTGTTTTCATTTTGTATTGCTGTTCTATTCTCAACTCATATAATGACCTTTGATATGGAGAGGAAGAGGATAAAGGATGAATTAGAAGAGAAAAAAGAAAGGAGACAGGATGAAGAAAGGATGGAGAGAAGAAAGGAGAAGAGATGGAAGAAGGGAAAAGAGAGGGAGAAGTGGAGGAACAGGAAAAAGAAAGGAGAAAAAAGAGAGACATAATACAAGGAGAGAAAACAGGAAGAAAGGGAGCAAGGAATAGATGGGAGGGAGGGAGAGGTGAAGGGAGAGAGGAAGACAGGGAGGGAAAAAAGGGTAAGAGGGATGGAGGGAAGGAGGGAGGGAGAAAGGAAAAGAGGAAGGAGGGAGAAAAGCCCCATGAAGTCATGCCTGCTCATGTCTTCACGCAGTTTTCATAGATGTTGACTATGAGCATGCCAAAATCTGAGTTGTTTCGGTCTCTATAAAATCCGATAACTTCTCCTTGAATGCAGACAAAGCCTAGATACTTTTAAAAGGTGAGAATGTAGCACAGTTCTATGGAAACCAGGTACTAAGAGCAAAAACACCAGAAAGAGCAACTATGACGTCTTTGTCATGTTATCTGTTTGAAAAACTGGAAAACATAATGCAATACCACCACTGGGAGATTTGGGAATTGCAAGTTGACAGTAATTAGGATTTATATTAATAAATCCTACCCCATTTGAAAATTAAGTCTCATATAGAAGTAAACCCCTGACATTCTTCACATGGTAGAAATATGGGCAGATTAGTAAACTATACTAGAAGTTTGGCTGCCTCTGAATCAGAACACCATTGATAGTAGGATCTGGATCTCACTATTGTAGACTTAATATTTTAAATATACATTTGTTTAGAAAATGAATTTAAACCCAATTTACTAGGGAGTTTCAATCCTTTCTTGAGCAGCATTTCTTTTAAAGTGTCTAATGAGTAGCATTATTGGATAAAATGGAACAATATAATTTTTTCAGCTGATACAGGTGGTAATTGGTAATAAAATAAAGGAAACCTCCAGTGAGCTTGTCTAGAGTAAGAAGAGTTCTGAATAATACATTAGCAGGATAATTAGAAACACCAGACGTAGATTGTAGTTCATTGTATAATGCTCAATGAAGACTTCATAAAGGAAAATTAAACTCCCTTTGATTTGTTGGCAAGGGACCTAGAAACCATTAAAGGGAAACTAATGTCTTCAGAAATCTAAGTAGCTACTTCATTCATAGTAAGGTTTCCTTTTCTGATCACTGTGTGAATTTCAACAGAAGTTGAAGACCTGTTCCTAAGAAAAAAAATCAACCTAGTTATTTAAGTGTACACAGGCTAAAAACCTAGAAAGGGAAGTGGGCTAGTATGCAAAAAAAAAAACATTAACTTGAGAGAAATGATGTCAGCAGTATTGTAGAGCTTAGAAGATCTTATCTATACCTCATTAACAATCCAAGAAGTATTTAATTGGCAAAAATTGCTTTAGAACAGAGATTTTAAAAAATTCTGTAATTGTTTAAAATTCACTTTGTTTTATTTTTCAAAACAGGGTTTCTCTGTGTAGCCCTGGCTGTCCTGGAACTTACTCAGTAGACCAGACTGGCCTCAAACTCAGAAATTCACCTGCCTCTGCCTCTGCCTCCCAAGTGCTGGGATTAAAGCCATGTGCCACCATGCCTGACTTGTTTGTTTGTTTTCTTAAGTTTTGTAATGTATGATAAGCTCAAACTTTGTGTTTATTCCCTAGCAAAACTCTGGAGAATATACATGACAGGAAGTGAGTGTGGACAGGGTGGTGCTAAATATATTCATGTAGGATTTCTGTTTCCTTTTTGGCAGATACAGCTGGAGATCAAAACAAGAGACATACCTGCAGACGGGAATGAGCAGCAGCTACTGAGTGAAGAGGAAGAGTCACTAAGCATTAGAAAAAATAACTCCTAAGAAACTATTTTAAATAACCTTGGCAGGAGGATGGCTGTGTTCAGGAGGAGTTGGACGAGTGGGAGGGAATGGGGAGAAGATGCAATTATAATCTCAAAAAGTGAAAAAAAAAAGTATTTTTATAGTGATTTACCCAGATAAAATATAAATACTTTAGATTATTCATTCCAGCAGGTATTCAGTTCAATTTAAAGAGGCATTTTATTTCTGATAAATTTAATTCTAAATTTAGTCTGTAAAGCAGTGGGAATCGTTGTGGCCATTTTCAACATGTTCTTATTCATCCTTTGCTTCCCCATCCACATGCTGTCTTGTGCTTTAATATTGTCCCTTAATCAATCTCTCTCTCTCTCTCTCTCTCTCTCTGTCTCTCTCTCTCTCTCTCTCTCTCTTCCACACACATGCACATGCACACACACACACACACACACACACACACACACACACAGTTTTAAGAGAAATAAGGGAAGGATTAAGAACAGACAGAACAGCCGGGCGTGGTGGCGCACGCCTTATTCCCAGCACTCGGGAGGCAGAGGCATGCGGATTTCTGAGTTCAAGGCCAGCCTGGTCTACAAAGTGAGTTCCAGGACAGCCAGGGCTATACAGAGAAACCCTGTCTCAAAAAAACCAAAAAAAAAAAAAAAAAAGAATACATAGAACAGATGAAATATACATATTGGAAGAGAAGAGGGTTCATTCCCATTTTAATCCTTTGTTGTCCAAAACCCAGGCCAGTATAAAGGTTTCATCCTTTACAATTTTATTTGATATATTTTATTTAAATTTTTGCAACTTCTCTTGTTTTGGAAAAATAGGAAACTGGGATTATATGGACTGTGACACCAAGACAATAATATCCTTTCTCTCATCACATTTATTCTTCCAATTATTCGTTAAAGGAATGAACTATAATTTCACATCAAGTTGGGGTCGTAGGAAGCCAGGATCTGGGGAGGTCAGAGATGGCTGAAAGTTGAATCAGGTACTAACACCAGGTATACCCATCTCTAAAGCCAGTATGTTTTCCCAAGAATCTTGAGCACTAGACATTTTCCAGGATAATTGCCTCCTCTAACACATGCAGAGCATTCTCTATGCCTTTTCTTGCTTCCCCTGAGACCTCTGAGTTCATTAGGATGCTGCTCCCTCTTTGCGGGTGACTCCTGATGCATTTTCAGAGGTGTGCATTTGTCAGCAACTCAGGTTAACATGCTCTTTCTAGGAAAACCCTTTCTAGCAAAATTCTTTTCTCTTGCAAAAATTCAATAAAATCTGAAAGGCGGGGGAGTAAGATTAGAAAGGTTGAAAAAGGAAACTAGATAAGCAAGAAAGAACAGTCCCAATAAGCCCGCATTTCTCTCTCATCAGAGAGTGTGGGAAAGGGCCCGATTGGCAGGAATGAAAAGGAAAATCCTTTTTTATTACACTCACCTGTACAGTATTATCTCTTCAGAGGTGTTTATGAAAACATTCACACACAGTAAAACATGCCTCTATAGACCCACTTTTTATTGAATTTCTTCAGCTCTACATCAAATTTTAAAATCCAGGCCTATTACTCCATCTCTACATAAATCATACACCTTGTCCATCTGACTCTGGCTCAGCTGCAATTCTTCCTGGCTCCTGCTAATCTGATAGAGTACCGGGTATGACAAGAAGGAGGTAGTTTCATGCAAATGTTCAAATTACCCAGGGATGCATGACAATTGTCACCAGTCATGGAGAGGCAGAGAGTATATACAGGGTATCAGCATGTTTGTTACTACAGTATCCGATGATTGATGATTCATAGTCAACAACCTCAACATATCTTGGTGCTGAGCTTCCAGTCCTTGGAGCCTGAACCAACTAATGATCTTTCCCTACTTTTTATAAGGAATCCAGGTGAGATGTAAAAGCATTGCCAAAGCAAATAAGGCTGTCAGGTATAATGGCTTAAAGGAGTCATCTATCTGGAGTCCAGATACTGTGTGTTAATGATAACCCCAAATTCCATTCTCTAAGATGAAATCATGGTTTGTTCTGAAGATCTTCCTTTCTTCCTTTCTTCCTTTCTTCCTTTCTTCCTTCCTTCCTCCCTCCTTTCTTTCTTTCTTTCTTTCTTTCTTTTTTTCTTTCTTTCTTTCTTCTTTCCTTACTTCCTTTCATTCATTCTTTATTTTTCTTCTCTTTCATTGTTGCCCCCCCTTAGAGTATTGTGGCTTTTTTTTCAATGTTTACAAATTAAAATATGCAAGAGGGTTCCATTTCCAGGCCAGCCAATCTTTCTATACCTCCTTTTCTCATCCATCCATTCATTTTAACAATTGCTCGTTCAGGAAACAACCATAACAAATTAAAGTTGAGCTCAGCACACCAATGGGATATAGCTAGGGCACTATAGTGACCAAATACAGAATTTTCACCTGTAAACAGACTTGACTCATGCTATCTAACCCATTATGTGAGTGCTAAAAAGAAAATCATAGGTCAACCAAATATGGTGAAATTTTTCAAACAGAACTTATAGGTTCAAACATATTCACTGTATTTACTTTGTTGGGCTCTAGAATGGGACCATGGATGAGATGACATACAGTACCCAAGTTTGCTATTGTAGAGATTAGAATGCTCCTTTATATTTACAGCCACAACAGCATCAGAGAAAATGGATAGGTATGAACTACAGATGAATATATCTTGGAAACCAGTCACCATGTCTTCTTTCACCATCTATAAACTTTGGATGTTCTTCCCCTTAATACTTTGTTCACCATATCCTCTATTGTGGGTACTAGGAACTTGTCTCTCAGTGGGGAATCCTTCAAGAGAGCAGCCACTCTTACCCACAACTACTTAGCCTCCAGAGGTTCTTTTCCACGGGAATGAGTCTTCTCTCTGATCCCAGAACCTACTTCCCTATTCTTCATGTTTCCACCTTTATCTCTTAGATCATTACAGTTCCCCATACTACTTCTAGCCTCACCATCTTCCCTCTGGCTCAGCTCTGAGATGAACCAAGGGTTTGCCTGGTGACTTCCAATTCTTCTTCTGTCCAAACAGCAGCTTCCCTGTTCTGCCCACTCTCCTACTCACCCAAGAATCATTTCCACACACCTTCTAATCTGGTACAAAAAACAAAAGCAGCAATGCCAGGCCATGGCTTTCAGTGTTCCTCAGGTAAATGCAGAGTGTAGGGGAACCCCATACGCGAGTTTTCCCATAGTTTTCTCACAGTACACTGATGTATGCTCAAACATTGGACAACCTCCAGGGTAGATTATTATGTACTTATTGGGCATAGGAAACTAGTTTTACAAAAACACATTTTACAAAGAGGGATTAAGGTGTGCCCAAGCGAGCAAGAAATTGAACACAGAGGGAATAGTAACTAGGTAGACCCCTTGGAAAGATGGAGTTGCTTGTCATATAGGGGTACTCTTGAAGACCTCCAGAGAATCTGGAAGAAGATTCTCTCAAAATTATTTTGCTTTAACCCATTTTGAGCTGAGATTTTCAGAAATCTCAGACTTTAATCTATAAAAGATATATATATATATATATATATATATATATATATATATATATATTATATATTACAGTTTTGGAGGCCATGAAGAAGAAGGTGCTATCATCTGAGAGCATCTTCTGATTATATAGTCAGAAAGTCAGAAGAACAGAAAGGGAAAAAAATGTGTGGTTCCATATAACATAACAAATGGAAGAGAGGGTATAACTCTTCCCATGGAAATGAAGCCTTAACGATCTTGGTACTTCCCATAGGGTTCCATCTTCCAGCCCTCTTGCATTAAGGACTATGTTTCCAATGCATGAACTTATTATACATAAACACCATATCATTTCATAATTATTGCTAACAATAAAACAGTAGTTGCTGTATTTGACACTATCCCTCTAGAACAATGCACAGGTCACACATCATCTTATGTTTTACCTGTATTCCTTAAAAAATTGAGTTCCTAACCTCATTTTACAACAGACTGCTTGTAACCTTAATCCATTTTGGTTTTCTACATATTTATAACTGCAAATATCGTCTAGGTCTGTGATTCTCTCTGCTACCTATAGTTTCTCTGTAGCCAAACAATAAGGAATTGACTCTAATCTGCAGCTTGCCTCAAAGATTATTTCTCATACCATATCTTCCCATCTTTATCTAGCATATAATATGCTCTCAGAACTTCATACTTCATACCCCATTTATTTTTTCTTAAATTTACATAAAGATAAAAGTATGTAGAAAATATAAATATCTTCTTATTATATATCTCAGAAAGCAAATTTCTTAAGAATTCTTAAGGAAAGAATTCAAGTCATAATACCAGAAGATTATAAACCTAAAACTCGAATTTATCTCTGAGAAAAAGAGTGAATTATATGAGGTATTATACACCTTGAAGTTGTTACCTTGAACACACAATCAATGTAAGATGCTATTTTTATGACAACGCTCACCAGGGGTACTTTCCGTTAACCTACTTATATCCAAATGATTTTCTTGCCTAACTTGTTGGGTCATTCCCACTAAACCCTCTCTAGTTACACCCTCAAAGCCTCTCCATTTAGACCTCCTGTGGTTTGTAAAATTTATCAAAGCGTATGTCAGTTCATTATGCAGGACTAAGAGGTGAGAAGATGCAGGCTTTGGGACATGACATTTTGGGGCAAGATTCCTGACTATACTCCTCAGCTATATCAATCTAATTAATACTATGATAAAGTCTCTTAAAAAGAATTATGACATTTAGAGAAGAATGAACGTACAAAGTAGTGAGGATATGTGAGAGAGGACTTAAATATAAATATAGAAAAAGAAGGAACATGTAAGATTATTCTGAAACAAAAATCTTTAGCTAAGGTGCTTTCTTAAAAATAAGCAATGGTGTCAGTCTAAGAGAAAACTGATAGGTATTGATCATACATCCCTGCAGAAGTGATATATATATATATATATATATATATATATATATATATATATATATATATCACATATATATATGAAAGGTTGCAGTAATCATAGTATTTTTTTTACATGTATCTCTTACTATCAGGAATGTATTCATTTGATATACTCTTAAAACATCCCTGGTTTGATTTTTTTTCTTTGCTGATTATGCCTAGATACACATATTTTTGATTTTTGGCAACTTTTACAGAAGTGTGATCTCAGAAAAATGCTTTGGGCTTCTATGAGTCAGTGTAAATATAAAAAATACACATCCCACATCATTGATAACATTCATTTGTGTGTGTGTCTCTCATTGTATATCCTAGTATGGTATCAACCTAAATACTTTTTCTGCCTCCCAAGTGCTGGGGTTACAGGTGCATGCCATCATGCCAAACATGATCTATCTATGCTATTTTTTTTTGGGGGGGGGAGGATGCTGGTAAGTGAACTCCTGCACTTGCACATAGCCAATAGGAACTCTACACAGCTGAGCTAGATATATGTCGAGGGTTTAATTTTCTTTGTGTACTTTAAGTTTATGCATGTCCATATCTATGCAGTTATACCTATGGATTCCTCAGATAAATGCATCATGCAAAGTTCAGAATGCAACTCAAAATGTTAAATATTTTCCTTTTTTTTTTTTTTTTTTTTTTTTTTTTTTTTTTTTTTTTTTTTTTTTTTTTTTTGTGTGTGTGTGTGTGTGTGTGTGTGTGTGTGTGTGTTTTAGTTTGTTTTTTATGGGTAAGGTTTTGACACTGTTCTGAAACTCCCCAAGCAGTCTGGACTGGCTGTTCAGGATATCCCAGGGATTGCCTGTTCCTTCTCCCCAATGCTGGGATTGCAAGTGTATACCACCATGACTATTACATGGAATCTGAGAAATTAAATCCAGGTCTTCATGTTTGAAGGACAAAATGAAGATTGAACTATCTTCTCAGTCCCATTAAGTTGAGAGTTTTAAATCCTCAGGAATGTAGTCACACTTGATGCTTAGTGGTCACTTAATACCCATCACCTTCACCTTCAGCTCCATTCTTAATGAGACATGTACGGAAAAACAAGAAGCCAGGGCTGTGAATGTTGAAGCAATCAATGATCATCTTTCCTCTGTGATTTCTTGTTCTCCCTTTGGGGAAAACAGTGCAACATTGCTCTGCTCTGTCTGTGAAAACTTGCTTCAGCATACTGGTAGTGGTCTATAAATCATGAACAAAACCATACCTCATACTCACTACATCTCCCTCCCTGCTTGGTAATGATCTGAGAGTTTGTATCAAACTGGAGTCACTGACAGTGGTTGCTTAAATAACTGTAATGGGTAGGATCCCTTAAAGAGTTGAGCTGACAAGACATATGAACAAGAATAAGACTTTTTGTTGTGATGAGACATGGAACTTTTGCTTAACTGCAGCCAGGCTTAAATATCCTGTCTTATATCAGCAACATCTACCCTGATTCCCCCTTGCATTTAATTTTTCACCAAAGAGGCTGTTTCTAACTATGCCTTTCTGTTTTGTGAGAGGCCCAGAGGGGCTTAGAGCAATCTGATCATGTAAGTGAATGATTCATCACCCCCTTTTGGCCCTAAGCAAGGATTTGCCCTGTACTATTCATCTCTCAAGATATAATTGGACTTAAAATTAAAACTGCATTACCTGCCAATTCATTGAGAGGAAACCAGGAGTTTTGACTTAAACAGCAATTTCAAGCAAGGTATCTATTAGGAGGCTGTGAAAAATTGTTGAGGCAGCTATGCAGAAAGCCAGCATGGGAAAAGGGTTGTTTTTTAAATGGTAGCCTACTGAGCCTGAGGTTTCCAGGACAAAGGTTGTGTTTTAGGGGTGGCTCTGATAATCCTCCCCATTTTAGAATAAGATGCTTTTGTGAAAGTGTCCATTGGTTTCATGCATAAATGTTTTATGTGAAATAACTTTCACTGTTAGTATGAAGAGGAAAGCATGACAGAAAATAGGACAGGGAGCAAATAAACCAAGTTGGCTATTTATCCCTGTTTCAATCACTTCTTGGTCTATGTCAAGTTCATGGATATTGTAAAAGTAGAATAAACTATGACAGATCAATCTGTTTTTTTTAGGCTCCTTGCTACCCAAAGTGTGAATTGTAAATGCACCTCTGTGGTGTAGGAATCTACATGGTGTTCTGAATAAGAATGTCACACCTATGAAAGGACAAAGAAAGACTGAGAGTTATTGAAGCACATGAATACCATGCATACATGGGGAGTCTCTGTATACCACATGAGAGCCTAAGGGAAAGAAAATTGCCTCCTAGGTGTCACTTCATGATTGGAAGCAATATCCTTAGTCCATTTCCAATTTTAGCGATTGACTGTATGTATCATGAAAGTATCACTAAGTAACATAATGCTGGAGCTTTCCAAATATCCACATTCATCACAACTGGACACTAAGACCTCTTCATGACTTTCTATGGATTCCCAAATGTATCAGTTTGTGGGTTAAAATGGTGTCCTGAGGAGTCCTGCCCACCACAGATCTAGGGCCACTCATGGAGGCAGATGCAGGGAAGTTTGACTGCAAGCACCCCACACCACCACTGGAAGAGCATCAGGATGTGAGAAGCTTCAGGATCCCGCTCCAGGGGTGGGGAGGCACAGTTTGGGGTCCCTATGAAACTGCTGGAGTTGGCTCCAGGGTCCAGACCTAGGCAGGAGGAGAGCTCCAGCTGATTCCTGTGGGAAGGAGAGACTGTACTCGGTTTGCTCAGGCAGGTGGCTTGGCTCAGTGGAGACCATAGCTGGAAGCACAGGGAAGCCTCCTAGGTGAAATTAAGCAGAAGGCTTTTTAGAAGAAGACCAGCTTCATTCCTCCAGCATGGCGGTCCCGATGAGAAGAGGCGGTCTATGGTTTTAAGGAATTTATTGTCATGGCAGGAAGGGGAGCTAAGGGGGTAAAAGAGGCAGAGAAAAGCAGAGACGGGGAGAGAATAGAGAAGTAGAGGATGGCCATAGGCCACATGGAGAGAGAGGAGAAGGGAATGGGGAGAGAGCAGGAGCAAGAGAGAGAGGCAAGAGTAAAAAGAGAAAGAGTGAGAAAGGGAGGAGGTGGGAAAAGTCCCTCTTATAGTGGGCCAGGTCTACCTGGGTGTTGCCAGGAAACTGTGGGGGTGGAGTCCAGACAGAATACCAGGGGCTTGGGGGCATTGCCCTACGTGAATGATGTCCACAGAATTATAGACCTGCGACCTCTTGTCAGGTTCTCAGGGCTTGGACCACTGGGCAAAGTGAACAAGGGAAGCTTGACTGCACATCCACAGCCTCACCAGTCTGTGAGAAGCTGCAAGACGCCAATTTTACCCCACATATGCATATGAATACAAATTGTGCTTATTTATATATACAGACATATATATGTATAGATGGGTGTACAATTTTATACATATATAGTACATTAGTATTATCAAATAAATATATGAAGTTTCAATGGTTGTAATGAATATTGAATGCTTGAGTACTCTACCAATGAGAAAAATCTAACATTTGCTCTCATCAATTGAGGATATAAGGAGCTAAAGGGGGGAGTTATCTTATTTATTAGTGAACAGATAGATGGTGCCTCAAGAAATAAGTTTGATTCATTCTCCAGACCTAAAGGAAGAGGACTACAGAAGCAAGCAAGCAAGCAATCAAGCAAGCAAACAAACAAACAAAAAACATATATATTGAGAAGAATTCCTGCTATGATTTGCTTGGGTAATAACAGAGAATTGGAATATTTTTCTTGAGACTGTACAACACTGTAACTCACAGAAGTTGGGGTGTCTTTAGAAAGGAAGCAAAGAATCTTGGACCAGTCTTGTTGGGATATGGAGGTTGGCCTAGAGATTTATGACTATATATATATGTTATATATAAAGATTTATACATTCTTTTATAATGCTATTTTAATAATTTTATTATTAAATTGTATAAATATTATTTTATCAATAGCAAATCTTATTAAAAATTTTATGGCACATATGTGTGTGTGTGTGCATGTGTATGCATGTCCAGCTAAGTTCTGAGTACCAGGAGTAGACAGTAATAGCCAGCTTCCTGTTATTAACAATTTGCCACCTGACAAATGCTATAGAGGTGTATGCTGACTGTTCACTCTGGGAACATGAATGTTCGTCATGTAAAGCAATGCTGAAAGTAGCACTAAAGAGACAGATTCCAAGTTGAACTCTTGACCCTGAAAGATGTCTCAGCTTCTAATAAAGCTAAGCGATCATGGGCCACTGACTTTTTTTCTATGTCAAAAATATCCCTGTGTATGGAATGAGAGTAATAGCAGTCTCATAGGTCACTTTGTAAATATTGAAAGAGCAGACTTAAATGAATCATGCAGAATAACCTATGATAAATGTTAAGTATTTGATAAATACTTTTATGTGGACAAGTATTCAATTTTTCCATGAAATATGACTCAGCCACACAGCTGATACCTCAGTAATGTTCTAGGTTAAAGGATCACATTATTATGGTAGCAAATGAAGATTTCAAGAATTTGCAGTACAAAATTATGAATGGTATGGGCCTGAAAATATGTAGTTTTATCATTACTTTCATCAGAATAAGAAAGTAATGTCTGTCAAGTATGTTACAGGTACCCCATAAGAGACAGCTGCCCTTTTTTGGTTGATAGCACTGATATTTCAGTTGATATGCTTGGTATTTGTGGTGGTTCAAATATGCTTGACTCAGGGAGTAGCACTATTAGAAGGTATGGACTTGTTGGAGTTGGTGTGGCCTTTTTGGAAGAAGAATGTCATTATGGGCATGGATTTTAATATCCTCCTCCTAGCTACCTACAAGCCACTCTTCTAGAGGCATTCATATAAAGATATAGAACTCTCAGCATCTCCTGCACCATGTCTGCCTGATGCTGCCATGTTCCTGCCTTTATGATACTGAACTGTAGCTCTGAACCTGTAAGCCAGCCCCAATTAAATATAGCCCCAGAGCTCGTATCTCTAGCTGCATATGTAGCAGAAGATGGCCTAGTCTGCCATCATTGGGAAGAGAGGCCCCTTGGTCTTGCAAATTTTACATGCCCCAGTACAGGGGAATGCCAGGGCCAAGAAGTGGGAGTAGGTGGGTAGGTCAGCAGGGCGTGGGGAGGGTATAGGAAACTTTCGGGGTAGCATTCGAAATGTAAATAAAGAAAATATATAATTATAAAAGGAAATATATAACAGAAAAAAAAAACTTTATGGTATATGCTCTTTAGAGAAATAGCTAGTTAAATCATGTATCTATTTTTTTTTAAAAGTTGTCCTTTGTAAGAGTCTTGGTGTCTCTTCACAGCAGTAAAACCCTAACTAAGATGGCATTGAAAATCCACTGATATCAACAAGTCTTTTATTGCCATCACACTCATTACTACATCCTTCTTCCATGTCCAGCTCATGGCTGCAGTGTTCCTTGATACTTCTCAAGCTCCCACATTCTGAGGCCTAACTCCTCCTTGCCCTTAAAATGTGGATAGCAGTTCCTAGTAGCTCATTAGGTAACCCTTCTTTGAGGCACTATTTTTTAACACTTGAGAAATTTAGCTTTATAATGTTCACTTCTATATGATTGTAGGACGTCCTATGCCCACTCACTAAGAGCAGAAATAATATTCTACCATCTTCACTGCAGACACTGTAGCAGAAATTGGTAGTGACATGAAAATTTGCAATTTCTCAATAAATATTTAAGAAATGCATAGATTTTGCTCCAAAGAATTTTAAGAGTTTTTTGTTGTTGTTGTTGTTGTTGTTTTTCATTGTGTAGCCCTGACTGTCCTGGAACTCACTTTGTAGACCAGGCTGGCCTCGAAATCAGAAATCTGAATCTGCCTGCCCCTGCCTTCCAAGTGCTGGGACTAAAGGTGTGTGCCACTACTACCCTGCTTAAAGGTTCATTCTTGCAAGCTTGTTCCAACATAATATTTTAGGTTGACATTGTCATCTTCTATGGCCTTATGAAATGAGTTTGTTAGTGTTCCTTCTGTTTCTGTTTTGTTTAATATAGGAGTATTGTTGTTAGCTCATATTTGAAAGTTTGGTAGGATTCTACACTAAAACCATCTAGCTTTGGTTCTCTCTTTCTTTCTTTCTTTCTTTCTTTCTTTCTTTCTTTCTTTCTTTCTTTCTTTCTTTCTTTCTTTCTTTCTTTCTTTCTTTCCTGGGGGGGTGAGAGAATTTTAATGACTGCTTCTATTTCCTATTGGGTTATAGGGCTATTTAAATTGTTTTCCTGATCTTTATTTAACTTTGGTAAGTGGCATCTATCAACAAAATCTTCCATTTTGTTTAGATTTTCCAATTTTGTGGAATCCATGTTTTTCAAGTAAGAGCTAATGATTTTTTTTGGGGGGGGATATCCTTG
>LR749946.1:900099-933206 GCA_902729485.2 Mus minutoides
TCCCTTGGCTTGCTCAGCCTGCTCTCTTATAGAACCCAAGACTGCCAGCCCAGAGATGGTCCCACCCACAAGGGGCCCTTGATCACTAATTGAGAAAATGCCTCACAGCTAGATCTCATGGAGGCATTTCCCCAAATGAAGCTCCTTTTTCTGTGATAATTCCAGCTGTGTCAAGTTGACACAAACCTAGCCAGTACAGCTAAGTGTTTGTCTGTTCTGTTGATTTTCTCAAAGACTCAACTCTTGGTTTTGTTGATTCTTTGTATTGGTCCCTTTGTTTCTAATTTATTGATTTCTGCCTTGAGTTTATTTCCTGCCTTCCATTTCTCTTGGATGTGTCTGCTTCTTTTTGTTCTAGAGCTTTCAGATGTGTGTAAGTTGATAATATAAGATTTCACCAACATTTTAAGGAAAACACATAGTGCTAGGAACTTTCTTCTTAGAACTTCATTCATTGTGTCCCATAATTTTGGGTCTATTGTGTCTGGGAGAGCAGGTATAGTTAGGGTGGGTGGGGAGAAATGCAGCCAAGATAAGGAGTGCAGTCTGCTCCTGTTGGGTGTGCTTGCAAGAGAGTTGCCAGGCAGGGCTTTGGGAATAGCGAGGGGCATACCTGAGGTCCCTGGTGCCTAGAAACTTTTGGGAAAACAGGCAGAGTTGTGTTGCTATGTTCTCTTTTATTTTCTTTATAACATCAGTGTATTCCTCAGTAATCCATTTTACAGCCTATATTTTACTTGATTCAGTAACCTTTAACAAGAGTACTTAACTGTTTATGCATCCTTCAGTTTTAGTAAATGAACAAGACAGAAACTGGATATATTCATGTCATATAAGGAATATATATATATATATATATATATATATATATATATATTTAAACATAGCATCATGTAAATATTTAAAGGTATCAAAATAACAATGGTGCAATATCTACCAGGTAGCTGACATAGAATTTCTAATACTGGTGAAAATCGAGTTAACTCCTGAATTCTCTTAGCAACAGCACAGTGTTTTTTGATTTTCTCTTCTAAACATACATATTTGTCACAATAATCTTGAAGCTAATACTCAAGAATGAAATTAATCATTATTTTAAAGTAACCTCTCTCAAATATCAAATGTATAATCATTTCCCCTAGTGATTGGATTGATGACCTTCCATGTTTTCAGTCAAGGTTCTTACCTCCAGATAACATATCTACTGTAGCATTGTAATATAGGCAAGATTTATTAAGTATAAGTGACATAACAAAAAAGAAGGAAGTCTGTGTGGACGCTCTATCCAAGAGAGAATTATTTTATCAGAGATGATTTAAAATGGTTTACATGCCCTGATAATATAAAGCAGACCAACTTTTGGTTATTAATTTCAGTTATCTGACAACAATGTGCCATTTTCCTTCATGAAACTAGAGTAAAGAATTTATAGCAGTCTATTTATGATATAAGGGGTATTTGATACTTTATATAATGTATGTTTTGGTATATAGCTAACCTGATATTCAAAAAAGAATCACCCCCCTACACACACACACACACACACACACACACACACACACACACACACACACACTTGATTCTATAACGATACTAATATATCCAAACTCCTGATATAGGCCTCTGCCACCTCTACTTACAAAGAATGTTATCTCATACTAGATATACTACCAGCATTAAATAAATCAATACCCCATGTGCTCAAGAACTACTTTTAAGTTAAGGACTTAATTAGAGAAAAACCTGAAACCAAATACATTATATGTCTGGAGTTTACAGTATGGAAAATTAAAACACAAAATATATACATGTGTCCTCAGAGAAAGTTGTCCATAAGAGAACTGTGTCTTCCTATTGAATAATTCTTGGTCACTGTATATAAGTGTGACAGCCAATAATGCATCCTTGCCAAGGAGAAAGCCTATTCATGAATACACTAACTAATCAATTAGGAGATACACTCTATAAGTGCATGTACTAAAAGGACAACTTTCTCAGAGTATGGTAGTACCAAAAATAAGTAAGTAAGTAAGTAAATAAATAAATAAATAAATAATAAACAACCAAACAAACAAACAAATAAGACAGAATCCAACCATTTTCTCCCATCCATGTTCTTTCAATTCTTCTTTAAATGGCTTCTTTATTTCTGGCTTCATTCTTTTGTAAGAAATTTTAGGAAATTAAATGCATTACTGTGAAAATTGGGTCTTTATTCAAAAATGACTCAGAACAAAGTTCTAGGACAAATTTTTGAAGTTACAAAGAAAACCACAAGGAAAGTAAGCTATTAGTCTTATCATGAGAAGAGAGATGAAGAAGGGAGGGAGGGAGGGAGGGAGGGAGGGAGGGAGGGAGGGAGGGAGGAAGGAAGGAAGGAAGAAGAAGAAGAAAGAAAGAAAGAAAGAAAGAAAGAAAGAAAGAAAGAAAGAAAGAAAGAAAAAGAAAGAAAGAAAATGTGAAAAAGGAGAGGGTATAGGAGGGAGGATAAGGAAAAGAACACAATAGAACTAGAATGAGAAAATGATGAAAGAGGAGGAGAACAACATAACAAGAAGAACAACAATAAACATGGCTATAACAAGAAGAAGGGATAATCGGAAGGATAAAAGAAAGGCTATACTTTTCTGAGTAATTCAAAAGAGCAGGCAGATTTAGTGAAGCTGGTTGGATGAGGATGTATCCAATGATGGCACTACAAGTTGGCTTCCTGGAAAAGAAAATACACCATCTCATTCAAGGTAAGAATATTTCTTCTGTCTCATTAGGTTTTTTTCTTTTCTTTTTATTTTTTTATGTTAAATTTCAGATTTTCTTCCCCTCTTGATCCACACTCCAACTGTTCCACATCCCATACCTCCTCCCTGTCCCTCTCTCTCCATGAGGATGTCCTCATCCCCTTGACCCCCACAAGACCTCTAAATTCCCTGGGGCCTCCAGTCTCTTGGGGTTTAGGTGCATCTTCTCTGAACCTAGACCCAACAGTCCTCTGCTGTATATGTGTTGGGAGCCTCAAATCATCTGGTATATGCTGTCTGGTTGTCATTACAGTATCTGAGAGATCTCTGGGGTCCAGGTTAATTGAGACTGTTGGTCTTCCTACAGGATTGCCCTTCTCCTCAGCTTCTTCCAGCTTTCCCCTAATTCAACCATAGGGGTCAGCAACTTCTGTCCATTGGTTGGGTGCAAATATCTGCATCTGTCTCTTTCAGCTACTTGAGGACAGTCACATTAGGTCCTGTTTTATGAGTGCTCATTAGCCTTTCTTAAGGTTAATTGGCCATCTCCAGGGCAGTCATAAGGCTAGGTGATGGAGGAGGCCAGGTGTTCTATCAAACAATTGATAACCAAGAAACTGCAAAGCAAGCTGGGTGAGGTGGCACATGCCTTTAATCCCAGACCTTGGGAGGCACAGGCAGGCAGATTTCTGAGTTCGAGGCCAGCCTGGTCTACAAAGTGAGTTCCAGGACAGCCAGGGCTACAGAGAAACCCTGTTTCGAAAAACAAACAAACAAACAAACAAACAAAAAACCCTGCGAAGCAAACCCATTTGTTTAGAGACCAAATCAAGGAAGTTCTGTCATTTTCAAAGTATTGCTATTGATTGATTTAGTCTCAGCCATGGTTTAGAAATATTCGAACACCACAATGTGTGTGTGTGTGAACATAGAATCACCATGTCTCAAATCATACTGTGGTGGAAGCAGTGCAACATCTAACCATTATGAATAAACCTTACAGCTCACTGAAAGCAGGTATCATATTTTATACTTTAAAAGTCCTTGGCCCTTAGCTCATTCTTCATACTTTAAATTATTTAGTTGACCAATCCCCCTTTCTTTTAGATTAAACTGTAATGTCTTTTGATTTTTACACTGTATTTTTCAGTGCATGAATGTACCCTACAAGGAAGGAGCTGATAACTGAGCTTCCTGTTAACGATGCAAAGCCTAGTGTGGCTATTGCTTTTTGACATTTTTACTCATTTATTTCTTAATGCTAAATACCACAAATGCATATTATATCCCAAAGAGTACCAATACAAACCCAGATAGGAAGCTTTTAAAAGTGAATAAAATTGCTTTGATCAAAAAAAAAAATCATCAGAGGTTAATATAAATGCAAGCAAAAATAGTGAAATTGAGGAATGAAAATTTTCATATATTAACTAGAGCAAAAGACATATGGTTGAAACAGCTTCTACCCTCTAATCATCATATTATTAATAATAATCAAGATTTAAAACACTCAAATTAGGCATATTCCATTTAGGAGTTGTGAGTAGGAAGGCAAATTCCACCACTTCATCTCCATCTTGTCTATGCTAGTGGGACATAGATTGGGGATATAGTAAGTGGAGAGAATATATCTAATCATCTTAGACTCAGGTCAGCCTGGACAGGTCTGTTCAAACAGCATGATAGAAAAATAACTGCAATTGAATATTGGAAGATATATTAAATCAATACCACTTATTATTTTCAGTTAGTAATCAATTAAAAAGCTACATAGAAGCTATAAACAGGGGATTTATTTACAAAAGGATGCCAATTTCATGTACATTTATAGACGTTTGAGTTCCTTGGTCAGACTTAGTGATTACACACATGGTCTTAGATCCCATTCCTAGTCAATTATGGCTGTCTCTGGTTTGTGGACTCAAGCATGCATGTCCTGGAGCCAAATGTAACAGCAGGAATCCACAGATCTGCTCCTCTGTTGTCAGAACCAGGCTTCATAGAGCTTGTTCCAGGTAAGTAAGTACAGAAATAATGCAGACTATGACATTGAAACAGTGTCTGATACAAGAATGTGATTATCCATTGTCTAGAAGGTAATAAAGATTTGGCTACTAATGTCCTTGCCAGAATTACTCAGCAAGGGTAATATCTGATATCTGGCATTCCTAAATGCTGACACAGGAAATACTAGTGAGTATACTTAATGAACTTCACAGTAGGGTTCTTAAACTACAGAAATGGAGTTGAATTGTTAAGTTACCCACAAAGAAAACCCCCATATACAATGGCCCTTGTGGGCTCAGTGATAAATGGTGAATAGCAGTACTAAAGGCTGGAAAGGACATGGATTGTTTGAGAATTCAGAAGGATATTGCAAGAAGTTCATGGGCATACACAGTCAGGAGAGAAAGGCCAGTTGCCTTCTCTAGAAAAAGTTGTTTTACCTAGTAGATATCTAGAATCTACTAGAATTGTCAATATGTTGCAAACTAAGACAAAGCTATAGGCAAAATATAGGCTGGGTAGAAAAAACTGCCCCTGGGGGTACTGTTGTATTGTAATGCTAATTCTGTACCTAAAGATCTAGGTCTAGGAGTGAGTTCTCACTTTTACAAGCTTCTGATGTGCAAATCTTATTTGTTAATGTACTGGTTGTTTTGTGTGTGTGTGTGTGTGTGATCTTGACACACATTGGAATTATCACAGAAAAAGGAGCCTCTACTGGGGAAATGCTTCCATGAGATTCAGCTGTAAGGCATTTTTCTCAATTACTAATCAAGGATGGGAAGGCCAGTTGTGGGTGGCGCCATCCCTGGGCTGGTAGTCCTGGGTTATATAGGAAAGCAAGCTGAGCAAACCAGGGGAAGCAATCCAGTAAACAAGCAGTATTCCTCTATGGCTCCTGCATCAGCTCCGGACTCCAAGTTCCTACCTCATGTGAGTTCCAGTCCTTACTTCCTTTGGTGAGGAACAGTAACGTGGAGGTCTAAACTGCATAAACCCTTTCCTGCCCAACTTCCTTCTTAGTCATGATGTTTTGTTCAGGAATAGAAATCCTGACTAAGACAAACTGGTAAAGGGGGTGTGGTATTCCTGTGACAGCCTGACTATATTTTGGGGAGTACTGTGGAAGGACTTTGGAATTTGGGGCTAGAAGAGCCATGGAGTGTTAAGAGCTCTGTGGGATGTTCTGTTCAAGCTTGGAAGATAACTTTGAGAGCAGTGCAAATGATGGATGCCTGGCTTGTTAAATTTCAGAGGAAAAATTAAAGACTCATACCAGGGCTGTTGCTGTTTTGATTGTGAAGGTTCTGTGGTTTTGCTTAGCTGGGGTTAAAGAATCAGCTGTGATTAACAAGATAGGAGAACTATTAAAGCAAAACCTTTGTATTACTGAGACGATTGATGCTGATTAGCTGAAGCTAAGAAATTAGCAGTGATTAAGGAGAGACCGCTATTGGATGGAACACAGGGTTCCCAAATGGAGGAGATAGAGAAAGTACCCAAGGAGCTGAAGGGGTCTCCAACCCTATAGGTGGAAGAATAATATAAACTAACCAGTACCCCCCAGAGCTTATGTCTCTAGCTGCATATGTAGCAGAAGATGGACTAGTTGGCCATCATTGGGAAGAGAGGCCCCTTGGTCTTGCAAACTTTATATGCCCCAGTACAGGGTAACGCTAGGGCCAAGAAGTGGGAGTGGGTGGATAGGGGAGCAGGGCAGGGGGTGGGGGAGGGTATAGGGGACTTTCTGGATAGCATTTGAAATGTAAATGAAGAAAATATCTAATAAAAAATTGGAAAAGAGAGAGAGAGAGAGAGAGAGAGACAGACAGACAGACAGACAGACCAGCATCACTAAGGTGAAATCTTCCGGGAACTGTTTGCAGAGCACACAGAGAAATTGTGTTTCAGAGGCAGCAGGGGTTTTACCTCCTGCTACAGATGGACTTGGTAATGTATAAGAGTTACCCCGATGGTACTGGTTTTGAAACATGAAGGGGTAACAGCTGATACTTGGCACTGTGAGAGGCCAGCAGAGACCATTGGCCAAGGTGTAGCCTCAGTTGCAATTGAAAGCCCAGGATTGAAGGGCTCATGCAGAGAACTGGAGGCCTTGGCACCACGAAAAGAGCCTATGAGAGGGTATCTGTGAAAGTGCAGTACAGCTGCAGCAGAAGACAGTGGTGTTTTGGAGATGCCAGTACCATGAGATGACCACCAAGGACAGCAGCAGCAGTGAAGCACAGACAGCTAGAGCCTAAAAGAGAAGCTGATGTCCTATAAATGGCAGAGCTGGAAAAGTGAGTCAAGCCCTTTGAAGGAGCCCAGATCGGTTGTGAGTGGATCCCAGACATTGAAAGGTTAGAGTTTGATTTTGCTTTTGATTTTGACTACGACCTAATATTTTCCCTCTTGAAGTAAGAAGGTATTTTAGTGGAGCCCACAGTTAAGAGACATTAAATTTTTTAAAGATTTTGAATTTTAAAAGATTTTGCATATTTTAAAGGGATTGAACTTTTAATATGTAATGACTGTGGGACTTTTAAAGTTATTTAGATCTTGGAGATGAATAAGAAAGTAAGGGTTAAAGCTTAATAGTGATGTGTTTGTGCATCAAGTTGACAAGGGGTCAATTGTACTGGCTAGTTTTATGTGTCAACTTGACACAAGCTAGAGTTATCACAAGAGAAAGGAGTGATTAATGATCAAGGGTGGGAAGGTCCACTGTGGGTGGTGTCATCCATGGGCTGGTACTCCTTCATTCTATAAGAAAGCAAGCTGAGCAAGACAAGGGAAGCAATCCAGTAAGCAGCACCATGGCCCCTGCATCAGCCCCTCCCTGCCTCCAGGCTCCTACCCTGTGTGAGTTCCAGTCCTGACTTCCTTTGGTGATGAACAGCAGTGTGGAAAGTGTAAGCTGAATAAACCCTTTCCTCCCCAACTTGCTTTTTGGTCATGATGGTTTATGCAGGAATAGAAATTGTGACTAAGACAGTTAACTTTATACTATTGGTTAAATAAAAATTACTGCAGCCAGTTACTGGAGGGATTAGAGGTAGGTTTTGAGTTACCTGGTGGAGTAAGAAGAGAGTTGGGGGGGGTACAAAAGGGAGAAGGAAGCCAGGAGGCTCTACTCTGAGGGGTGAGGAACCATGAGCACAGGGCCAGGAGAAACAGCAAATATATGGGGTATGCCACTGTGGAGGTAGTCAGGCCAGCAGTTAGAAGAGTACATTAGGGTCAAAGCTAAATAAAATAATCATAGTCTGAGTCCCATTTACTTGTAAACTTGTCGGGGATAAGATTAAATTGGTCCTACTATAGCACTCAGTTGGAAAAAATTTTCTAGTTTGAGATAAGGGAAATAATAAGTTATTTCTAGTTATAGAAAGTACACCTTAGAGAGAGCACTTAATGTGGGCCATTGTAATAGGTTTAGAAACAGTATTTGAATTTAAGTTTCACTTTAAGTCCTGGCTTTCTCTAATACTTCATAAGGATAGATTGTTTTCAAACAACAACATTTTATCATTTGTTTTCCGTAATATAAATGACTACTTTTTGATTTCAGAGGAGGAATGAGAAAATTCTTAGTAATTGTAGACTCTCAACTATTAATTATAGTAAGAATCACAGAAAAATTCAAACTGAAATAATGATTTTTATTTTACAAGTTCTGAAAGATAGACTGAGACATTTCATTGTTAAGTAGCTAGTGAATTAAATAAACCTGTCTGCTCAGCAAGTGTTAAGACATTAAGTGTTTGTCATCACAGTCCTGAAATTACGTGCCTGGGAACTGAAGGTTCTGCTATACTTGTAACCTTAGTCAAAAGGACTCTGACATTATATACATCTAACTAAAACCAAACCTCTTGACTGACAACTATATAGCCAAATTTAAAAAAAATGGTGAGCACATAAACACAGATCAGATGATAGTTTAAAATGGTCTTTTCTATACTGTGAGGTAAGATTAATAACTTCAATCCAGGTATAAAGTCCTCACAAAGGTGCAAAGTCCATTTTAGATTCTTAGTCTACTAGAAATATGATAAATGCGATATTGAAATGTTGTAATATTTTTAAGCTGAATACAAGATAATCTCTGGGCCAGTCAGGTGCCTCTGTACATAAAGATATTTGCTACTATATCTGATTATTTGAATTCAATCACAGAAATATGTCTGTTGAAATGAAAACTAGCTCCTGAAAACTATCTCCTGACCTTGGGACATGCAACTTGGCAGGCATTCCTGGACATGTGCACACACAAAATTAAAGAGGTAGATTAAATAAAAATTAAAAAGTATAAAAATATAAAGACTAAATTTTCATTCATACTTGTAATGAATTTACTTCTAATTTTCCTTCTTTTTATACTCGTGGATCCATGAAAATATTGAACATCCATAAAGGATTAAAAAGACTTTTGTTATTTGCTAATAACCAGAGAAGTGAGAAGAAAAAAACCCACAAACTGATTTTTCAATTCTCAGGGGTCAGAAGGATACTGATAACTGTTGAAGGAAGTAAAAAAAGGAAGGGTAGGTTACTAAAGGGAGATTAAAGGTGGAAGATTTTCTAAGAACTCCTGGATGGCTCCTTTGCTCTTTTTTTTTTTTTTTCAGGATACTTTCAGTCATTGCCATGATAAATATTAATTATCATTTTGCATGTGTGTGTGTGTATGGATGGGGGGGGGGGCTGACTAAGAATGCAAATAGCCTAAAAATGAAGATGTAGGTAGCCTTAGGGACACTTGAGCAGTGTCTTACAATTACACCCTACAGATAAGAAATTTCTGTCCTGAAATATTAAGAGGACTAAGACAAATTGGATATTCAACTTGGTCAGCTAGACCATAGTCATGGCTGCAGTATCTTAGTTTTCATTATTGTTGTTGTTGATAATGGAGGTGGTGGTGGTGTGTGTGTGAAAGAGAGAGAGACTAAAGATTGAGTTGAGAGTTGTATAGATTAGACAAATATTTTAACTCTGAATTATATATGAAACATGGGCATGAAAGGGTTTATTTTACTGATACTTCCATGTCATAGGCCATCATGGAAGGAATTCAGGTCAGGAAATCAAATACTAAGGAATATAGAGACAGAGGCTGATGCAGAGATCATGAAGAAATTCTCCTTACTGGCCTATTTCTCATGGCTTGCAAAATGTGCTTTTCTTACAGCTCCCAGGACCACTATCCTAGAGGTGGGATCACCCACAACAAGTTGGGCATTTCCCCATCAATCACTAATTATGAAAATGCCCCCACAGATTTGCTACAGCTCATTCTTAGGGAGGTTATTTTCTCAATTGAGTTTTCTTCTTCTCAAATGGCTCTAACTTGGGTCATAGTAACAAAAAAATCTAGGCAGCATGTGTATTGATTCTCAGTTTCATAAAGATTAATTTACATATCTGGGGCTACAGATGTGGGTCAGCTCAGAATGCCTAGAATGTGAGATCATAAGTTTGATCTAGGATTTCATAAACCATGTATTGTATACTATATCCATGATTACAAAACAAAAGAGGTAGAGATGAAATTGTCAGAAGTTTATAATCAGAGAGTGTTCAAAGGCAGTCTGGTATATATGAACCTGACTCAAAGAAAGTCCTGTTTCTCCAAGTACATCACGACTGTGACATCAGTAAACAGCACATCTTTAGGGAAACTAATAAATCAGGCTTTCATAACAATAGATAGGAGACCGGGAAACCTGAGGTTGAATCTGGAGTACCCTTATTCATTTATTCCTTTTTTGTTGTTGTTGTTGTTGTTAACCATTTCATATTCTCACATGGTAATGTCTCCTAATGATAAAAGTCTTGCCTTGAAGGTCAGATATTTCTGATCACTGCATGTAACTAATATCAGGCTTGATAGACTTCTTTATTGGTAACTAGAAGACCAAATAGTAAAAGGCACCAGATACTCTTGCATCACTTCCAGCATCTGGACCCAGATCTTAGTAAAAAATGTGGTATTGAGGTGAGGCATACTCACAGAGTTCTACTTCCTACACATCCTAAGCCTGCTTTTATTGCTATTCACCTTAAAAATCTGGGGTTATAACTTGGTTTCTATATTCTCAGAATTTTGCCTTATGAAATTAAGAACTTAGACAGTAGCATGATAAAAATTCCAACCAGAGCTAGCATGACTCTAAAAAAGAAAGATTTACCAAATAATAAAGAAATATTGCATAAAGAGAGAGAAAATCCAATCACGGGCGTGTTGTACTTTACAGAAGAGTATGAATTGTTCCCCTGCCGATGCAGATGTTGTTCATTACCCTGTAGATAAATTCAGAAATGTGGTTTGCTTTGATTTAGTATTATGCTTAATTGTTTTGAAGACTAATGCAATGCAATCAACCCTGTGTTCTACTTTGTTGATATATTTAAAAGCTACTGCTGCACTGATTTGCCTGGTGAAGTTTCTCTGCAGGGAAGACATCCTGGTTTGCAGCCTCAGGACAAAGAGAGAGAAAGGGCTCCACTAGGAGATCTAATTGAAAGAGGTTCTGTGCTTTCCCCCTCCCCCCCCCAGCACATGCTTTATGAGAGGCAACTGCTCACATTCAATGCATACATGTGGTTTCTGATGTTCTTAACTGTGGATAATGCTCAACCCTTCTCACAAAGAGTCGGGCTGTGTTAAAGCTGAGTATGCCTTCAGAAGTAAGGAGAAGTGGTTAAGCCAAAACTCACTTGATTCTTCATCTGTGATGCAGACTGTTATCTTCTGACTACAGCACAGCTATTGTACTGGAATCAGACCATATGTAATTATCTACCAGACCTTCATAAGGTTGGGCCTACTAGTAGTCTCTTATGGAGAGGCTGAAGGGGTCGTGAAGAACATGAGGAACACAAGAGATGCTCAAATATATCTCACAAGATAGTGTAGCAGGGAGGGACTCAGGAAGGAGAATGCAAGAAACACAAAAACTTATGCCCGCCCAACAGTCATATAAGTAGCAAATGATTAATAAAGGACAATGCTTTCTTATGGGACGTAGCTATTTATAAATTGTCCATGTGCCTCTAGGTAACCCATCATCAATGTTTCTCTGAGTAACACCAATTAAACTTATTGGTCCAACAGACAACACGGTTTAGACTCTTTTCTTAGGTCTGTCACTGATGCCTTATCTGAAATGAACATGTATCTATTCTCATCTACCCCCCAAAACTAGTTCAATAGTCTATACTTCATATGGCCCTCTGCCTATAATCCCAGCACTGAGAACCCTAAAGAGGGATCCAGCATGTTTAAGTTTTGCTTTTGCTACATAGTGTTAGGGAAGCGTTGGATACACAGCAACACCCTGTCTCCTTAAACTAAATAACCAAAGAAGCCCCAATGTTATAAAATAATGAAGCACGGGAAAGCATCTCATTGCATTAAGCAAAAGATAATGAAAAGTATCACTAAGCTAGCTGCCATGCATCCAGGAACATACCATTCTCCGGATAGTGAATAGCTCTATAGAGAGGCATGTTGTCTCTACATAGTCCTTTAGCCTGGTGATAAATCATATTTGTTAGGGAACTACTGAGCAACTATCCAGTTTATTACAAAGTAAAATAGTTATATACCATGAGGGAAAAAGTAAGATTGATTGTGTATTTCTGTAGTGAGGCTGAAACAAATAACTTTGAATTTCATAATAATTTTTAAAATATCCCACTTAGGGTTATACAGTATTAGATAATATACTTTGAACCTGGAAATAAACTGAGTATGCTTTCTTTGTTTGGTTATCATATGAGCAAAATGACTATATTGATCTGTTCTAAGATGATATAGCTAGATAGAATTTGGCCTGTAAATCAAACATACTTCTTAAATTTAAGTTGCCTGTTCTTTTTGTCTTAATCATACAAGCCTTCATTGGGAGCATACACTGGAGAAACTGGTGTAAATTTCAGTTTGACTTACACATAGGCTGATTTATATATATATATATTCACATTGGTAAGTTTAGAAATTAACTTAGCCAGATCAATGAATGCTAGGAGAGCTTATAAAAAACATTATCTGTAGGTGAAGCATTATTTCTTGATATTTTAATGGGAGAGATTGTGAAACACTGAAATCTGAATCACTGGATTGCAGAAGATAGACTGGCCTAGGGTCAAGGCAGGGAGGTAGCATCTATCCATTGCCAGAGAGAACTAAGGCAGAAGAAAGAAAAGGCTTTTTTTTTTTTTTTTTTTTTTTTTTAATTCTTATGGAGAGATAATGCCCATCTTCTCAAGCCTTAGAATTCAGATTTCCTTTTCTTTCGGGGCTTAAATTCCAGAGCATCCATCGCAAGTTTGTTGTTGAGCCTCATCTTCCTTGTGATCTTTCTACATCAATCGAGCTATGTTATAGATTCCTTGTGTGTCCATGGCACTTCATCATAGTAACAGGAGACAGTTCTCACAAGTTCTCTCATCTTTCCTCCATAGATCTGTTACCTGTACAGAACTTCTGAGTCTCACGATCAAATTAGTTGATTCCTAAGTCTTCTAACCTGGTCACCTATCTGTCTATGATCTCTCTGTAAAATATCTCTCCCCCTCCCCCTCCCCCAATGCCCTCTTTCTGTATGTGTGAGGATGTGTCTGTTTCCATCTATAACCTATTTTCTGGAGACTAGATTGGCATTTCCCTAGAGAACACCAAGTAATACAATATTTAACTCCATTAAACTAAATATTGCATAATGCCTACCTCATAACATTTCCGAGATGATGAAATAAATTACAAGCACAATATTTCCAGCACAATAAAACATCTCCATAATTTTAGCTTCTTTCCCCTTTGGCCTGTCATACTTCACAACTAGGTGTAAAAAGTGCTGTATTTCTTAAGTAACACTTCTGTCCAGTACAAAAATATTCCAAACACACAAAACATGGCAGCTGATTTAAATCAGAATGTTTCTTGCGTTTTACACACTTGTAAAAAAAATCTTTCCTTGCCAAGTACACATTAGAGCAACATATTTATTACAAGGAAACATGTCCTTGGTCACATCAGCTAAACTACGAAAGTTACTCAGAACTTTTTGACATAATGACCATAGATGACAGGACCCAATGTGTTAGAAAGTTACTTGGTTTCCTTGTAAATAAGATAATCTTCATTGAAAAAGAAGAGTATAAAGAGAGAATAAACTCAATAGTTCTGTTCTCCATAGAAATATTGTGTTTTGTCCCATTTTTTCTACATAAGTTGATACATATATGAAATATGTCCCCAATAGGTAGAATGCCTTTCTCTGATTATGGCATAACAATTGAAAAGAATTAAGTCAATAGTAAATTCTAAAATATTAGAATACTACAGAATTACAAAAAAATGTCTTTGTAGATACTTTACATAATGTATTAGTATATCTTTATCATAATAAAATACCCCAGAATCCTGTTTCTTAAAACTACAGATATGTTTTCTTTCTCAGACTTGTACTGGTTCACCTAGTGCTTTCATAAGCAGGCTTCACACAGATAATTCATCCATATTTTTTCAACGGATGTCAGATAGCTTTTCTGATTTTATTAGGCTTCCTCAAATGCCTGATATCTGAAAGTAATGACCAGTGTGACTTACCACTGCCCTTTGTCTCTGCTTTCTGGGGCTAATTGTGACAGAAACAGGGAACTAATGTTCATGAGCATTTGACATATGGGCTTAGAACTGAGAGTCCCTGCAACAGCGTAAGTTTGTATAGACAAGGAGGGAAGATTTGATGATGCTGATGCGCACACTGATGAATATGCTAATGATGGTTATGATGAGAGAGGAGCTGATTTGTTTGGTAACACTAATACTCAGGTACTACTCATGATCATTATTTTATTTATACATAGATCATAATTCTTTATGCTAAATACTATAGGCTAAGTTTAAAATAAATAAAGAAAAAGAGCCTTTACTAGCCCATACAACTAAAAGTAGTAGGGTAGAATTTGTCTCTTCTCCTGGCTGGATCCAGGGTATTGACAGGGTTTACTGTCTTTCTCTACCTCTTTTTCTTTGTGTTTCTACTGAGGAAGTCACACTGCATAGCTAGTGTCCTTTTAGACTGCGAGAAAACTGGCTATCAGCCACATCCATAGACTTACAACAGTTTAGTACAATAACAGGAGGAGGGGAAGGAGGTTGGAAAGCAAGATTGAAAGGATGTGAGTGATTTTGTGATGCTCAGAATACCCTCATCCTTGACCAAGGTCATATGGTGTGCCTACCAAAGAGCTTGGGTAAGGCCATTGAACATTTGTGAAATTGAGACTATAAGAGGCATGGGTTTCCAAAAGAAAATCAGAGTGCAATTACCAGAAAAGGAAAGAGAAACTGGGCAGGCAAAAATTAACAGATGTCTCTGACAGATGGTATCTTTTACATCTGTATTTGTACACCATGTTATTATACCTCTTTTAATGATGCTGCCATCATGGGCTTCATTCTGAATCCTACACTGTTTCATAATTTGGGGGGACACAAGGAAATGACTATAGCTTGTCATATTCATGTCTCTAGCAAGATGCATGAAATAGGCATAAGGCATTATATTACATAGACTTTAATTTTATTTTTTGCTTTTTAAAGATTTTAAATATAATTGTACTCCTTTTCTTCTCCCCTTTCCCCTTTCCTACTCTTCTCATGTAACCTCCCTTACTTTCTCTCTTAAAACTAAACTTTTCCAATTAGCTATTACATACATACACACACACACACACACACACACAAATCTAAATATATAAATACAACCTGCTAAGTATGTTTTCTGTTACTTATATGCACATAAATTCAGGGATGAACACTTGGTGCTGGATAACCAACTAAGATTTTCATCCCTGAGTATGACTATTTCTCCCACTCAGGATTCCTTAGTTGCCTGTACTTTTTGACTGTGGGAAGGGTCCCATGAAATCGCCCCCTTTCAATGTTAGCAAGTCTATTTTTGTATCTAATACAACTCATAAACCAGGCATCAAAGGAACTCCCCTTTTGATTTTCTGCTCAGAAACGTGCAAAGAAATCCTTAAATAGGATACTGCTATTGTCTTTTGTTGCCTGCTATGAAGCTGTGTCTCCTAGAATTGACAGGGGAAGGCCAATTGTATTTGTTGATTGACTTGATTTTTGTGCGGGTTGTGCAAGTTGATTTTTGTCAACTTGACATAAGCATAGACATATCTGAGAAGAACAAATATTAACTGAGAAAATGCCTTCATAATATTTGCCTTCATGTAAATATATTTGGCACTCTGATTATTTAATGATGTGGAAGGACCCAACCTATTGCAGACAGGTGGTCCTGGGTGGAATGATAAAGCAAACAGGCTAAGCCAAGAGAAACATGTCAGTAAGCTGCACTCTTCAATTCTTCCATAGTTTCCATATTAGATTTTGCCTCCAGTTTCATGCCTTGAATTCCTTCTTATCTTCCCTAGATGATAGACAAGAGGTAAGATCAAATAAACCCTTTTTTCCATAAGTTGCTCTTGGCCATGTTATTTATCAAAACAATAAAAATTCTAAGACATACATGCCACCTCAACACTATAGCTTCCAAAAGAACTAAACAAAATAGCAATGTTCATAGTCACACTAATATAGAAGTGGGGAATCCCATCTGTCCCATGTCTATACAAAGAATTACAGGTGGGGCTGGAGAGATGGCTCAGAGGTTAAGAGCACTAACTGCTCTTCCAGAGATCCTGAGTTCAATTCCCACCAACCACATGGTGGTACAAAACCATCTGTAATGGGATCTGTTGTCCTTTAGTGGTGTGACTGACAGCTACAGCATACTCATATACATAAAATAAATAAATTTAAAAAGCAAACAAACAGAATTACAGGTAACTACGTACTCTGAGAGGAAAAAAAAAACTAGTGTTCTCCAAACACAAGCTCTGCAGATGGTTATGCATTGCCAAGTGATCAGCCTTGGAAACATACAGATACAAGATAAACTAAAGGAACTCAGTAGGATAAATTTATATTACATAAATAGTTATATAAAATGACCATAAGTCTGATAGGAAGTGGATGATATGGAAGGGCTTAGAGGGAGAAAATGGAAGGGGCAAATTATATAATTATAATTTATATACTTAATCCAGGCTGCTGTATCTATTCCATGTTCTTCATAGTATAAAATTTTTATACGCAGTCAAAGCTATCTTTTATATACTACCCATCAAACATGGCCACATTAGTCAGCAGAGATATTATGCTAAAGAGGCCCAACTTCTCTAAGAGCAAGCCATGGTTCAGAGCTGATTAATCAAATATAATTAGGTAGCTTACTAATTGATCCCAGGAGCCATCACCCTTTGACCTTTGTTGAAAGGGTTAATAAGTTTAAAGTCCTCTGGAGAAAAATGCCTGGAAGCTCTGCTGCTTCACACCACATAATTCAATTAACCCACTTAACAATTTCAAGGCACAGTCAAGCCATTCTAGTGTACACTGAGCTTCAAGATGGAATTTATATTTTTCCCTAGCCTTTTGGCAAATTCTGTCTGAATACAATATATTACAAAAATTTCAAAAGATATGGTAAACTGTTTGCTCTTTACTGGAATGGACATTGTTTATTGATTATATTTCCTTTTCTTTTTTCTTTTTTCATTCTTGGTTGATTTCCCAAATCCCATCAACCTGTGCTTTTGACATACATGAAGGATATGTGTTAATCCATCATTATAAAGAGGTGGTTGGAATCTATAATCATTCTGCATTAAAAAAGAGAAAAACTACAAATAGCAAAATTAAATGACAATAGTTTAAATATTTAGGATGCATAAAACATCCTCTTACCAATTACTGAGATGTAGTTAGTATATGATAGAAAAAAATGAATAAAAGACATTAATATTCTCTTTGATCAATAATAAATGGAAATAGTCAATGCATAGGCAAACAGTGTTTTAAAAATCCTCATCAAAGAAACTTAGATGAAAGTAACAGTACAGACAGGCTATGTCAAAAATCTAATTCACTTGGCTGCAGTAAGCAATTACCTCCTCTCCAATAGCACTGGAAATAGCCCCAAGAATCAACAAATTGGACCACATGAAATTAAAATATTTCCGTACAACAAGGCAAAAATATCAGCAGAAAGAACAGCCAGTCTGTGCAATAAGAGAAAATATTGGCCAGTTATGCCTCAGCTGGGAGGATGAGACCTAGAATATATTAAGAACTGCAAAAATGAAAAACCAAAAACTTCTGTCCATCAATAAATGGGTCAGGAAAGGAACAGAACTTTCTAAATAAGAAATGAAGTGTTGGTCAATGAATATCTGTAAAAATGTTCAGTATCATTTGCCATCATTGAGAAACAAATGAAAATGAAAAAAAATAACTTGAAGAAATAAAACAACAGCAAATCTTGGAGTGGATCTAGAGAAAGAGATTTATTCATTGCTGGTATGAGTATAATCTAGGACAGCCACTGTGGAAATCAATGAGGTTTCTCCAATATACTCTCACATGATTTGACTATAGCACTCCTGGCCATATACTGAAAGGACTATGTATCCTCCCACAGAGGTACTGCACATCTTTGTTTATTGCTGCTGGTAGGAATGCAATATACTCATGCTGGTTTGTTATATAGGACATTAAAATGTGCTCTGTTGGATAAGCACAGTGATACTTTATTAGCGGTAGAGTTGAGTTTTCTACAGTTTCATTATCCATTTTTTAAAACTCTGTCATATAGAATGGATTCTGAGATAATAGGATCTGGGTTCAAGCAACATATTCTCTAGCATATATCCTCTTGGCCTCACCATGAGATTCTCTAAACAGCATGTTCCTAGTATGGACTAGAAAAAAAAATGATGGGGAAAATGCCAATTTGAGGTCTTGCTTCCACTTATGAGTAATACTTAGAGATGAAGCAACTGTGACTCAGAGATGACATGAGACTTTGTACTCATTTATATATTTTCAATGAAAATTTTATACTCATGTTTCTTGATGCTATCTATTCACCCACTCTGTATTTCCAATCCCCTGAATTTCCTCAGTTCATTTCTCTCCAACTTCATGTCTTGATTTATAACTTATTGGAATCCATGCCAGCAAGGGTCATCCACTTGAGCATGGGCAATAACCAATGGCCACATTCACAAAGAAAGTGACCATGTCCCTTGGAATGTCACCTGCCAATATTTCCCCAGCTAGACATGGAGCCTCAGTAGTCTCTACTCCAACATGCTAGACTCTTTAAACAGTTACATTTTTATTGTGCATTTTATTTATTTACATTTCCAATGTTATACCCTTTCCTGGTTTCCCCTCTACAAACTGCCTATCCTGTCTCCCCTCCTTCTGCTTCTGTAAGGGTGCTCTCCCACCCACTTACTCCCACCTCACTGCCCTGACATTTCTGTGCACTAGGGCATCGAGATTTCCCAGGACCATGGGCCTCTCCTCCTACTCATGCCAGATAAGGCTATCCTCTGCTACATATGTGGCAGCAGCCATGGGTTCCCCATGTGTACTCTTTGGTTGGTGGGTTAGTCCCTGGGAACTCTGGGAGGTCTGTTTGGTTGATATTATTGTTCTTCCTCTGGTGTTACAAACCCCTTCAGCTCCTTTAGTTCTTTTCCTAACTCCTCCATTGGGGGTCCCCATGCTCAGTCCAGTGGTCTGTCAAATTAATTCCCTGAATTTTTCTAATACATTGTAAAGATGCATCAAATACATAACATCTTAAAAGATCCCTACTATAAGTTTATCTCTTTCTGATCACTTCTATGATGTAAAGTTGAAGGTTATCAGAACTCAAAAGAAAAAAAAAAATCATTTTATACGAGTCTCACTTTTTTCAGTTGTGAATAAATTTATTCTATTACTTTAGCTGAATGTTCCCAGGTTTAATGACTAGTAGATGACACTTTATTAAGAATAAAAAAAAATCAGTTTAGTAGTAATGACTTTTCTAGAATTAAAATTCAGAATAGACAATCCTATAACTAAGATTTCTTTAGCCTATGACTGTGGCCCAACACATTTGTGGCTGGTGATATCAAATGGAATTGTCAAAAGGCTGGATGCTCTGCTTCTAATTGAGAGAATAACAAGGGACTTCAGTAAAGGGACACAAAATAAAAGCATTATCTCTCAGTCCGCTCATGTGGCACCAGATACAGTAACAATCAATCAGTGTGGCTTTGTGCAACAAGCAAACAATACTGGGGTTTGGATGTGTTTTATTCCACAAAGATGTGCTCAGTCTTCTAGTGACATCATAGAGAAGCAGTATACATTTGGAAGGCAGAGCTACACTGCAGTTGATCTGTAGACTGGGACCACCAACATTCCTAGTAATCAATTCTCTTCCGATGGAGTTAATTAGTGGTCCTGAGTGAAAGATGAGCAGAAAGAGCAAGATGGCCCTTTCCTCTTCTTCTGTCCTTCTGCTTCACCTTGACATCCATCTCACACAAATTCTCAATGTGATTCTATCCATTATCGGACCAGGACAAACAAATGGGGGCCTAGAGGTTGAACTTCAAGCCTCCAGGACTGTGAGATAAATAAACATCTTTCCTGAATAAGTTATCCTCCATCAATTGCTTTCTTATTTATATGAGCAAATGAATTATACAATAAAACTGTTTGTACAAACTGAAATTTTGAATTTATATAATTTAATATATTATAAAATAACCTTTGCAATTACTTCCTAAAGAGTAAGTATAAAATTAATTTACACTGCATCAACTACACAGAGATCACATATTGACCATAAGCAAGGCCATTTGACCCAAAGCTTTTACTGTGTTGCTCCATGATCTATGCCCTAGGGTTTTAACATAAAATAAATAAGACCAAACTAGTTGTAATGTTTTGGAGCTTGTAAACTAATGGGGATAGAGGAGAAAGGAAAATCATAGGCTCTGCCTGACAAAGAAAAGAAGATGTGGTCAGAACTGAAGCAGGAACTGTAGATGAGCAGGGTCTTCTGGAGGTAAATAATATAACCCTATTGATATGGTCTTTTCCAGGGATGGTGAAGGGTTGATTGGCTAAATGTAAAATTAGAGTCTTGAAGTGTTGAAAATAAGAACTACTAAACTGTAATTGTAGAATATCACCATTCAGTTTTGTTTGTTTTATTATGCTATGATAACCTGTCATCACCCTCAAGACCTACAATATACCAAACACACAGACAGAAACACACACACACACACAAACACACAGACTCACATGCACACACATACAATAGGATTTTATGATAAGGACTAAAGAACTAAACATAAAGAAGGTACATTATACATTTAATTTAACACAGTGGCCAAGAATAAGGGCAGCCACCCAAAGGAAGGTTTATAGCTGAAATTCAACAAGAGCTGAAAATGCTTAATCGATCTGAAGACGATATGGCAACAAAGATTCCTATGATGTGTAAAAGAAATAGAAATAATTGTATTTGAATCTCAAAGACAGAACTAAAATCTGGATTATCTTTGAAACCATACACATAAACACACATACACACACACACACACACACACACACATACACATAAACACACACACACGGAGTGGGAGGGTGGGAGGGAGAGAGAGAGACAGAGAGAGGAGGAGGGAGAATGAGAGGGAAGAGGAAGAGGAAGAGGGAGAGAGAGATAGAGACAGACACACACACACACACACACACACACACACACAGAGAGAGAGAGAGAGAGAGAGAGAGAGAGAGAGAGAGAGAGAGAGAGAGAGATTATCATGTATCTGTTCATGTTTCAGCCTTTGGAATGCAGTTACGTGTCTGGAACAAATGTCTCTTTTCTGTAATAGAGATAACTGTCTCACTGTGGCACTAGGAGTAAAATATTTCCACAGGAATGTAAGCTCTAGAAAGAAAGAAGTTGTTTCTTTGTTTTGTTTGTGGGTCATTTTGTTCATTCTGGATCATGGGTCCTAAGAGCTTGAATCTGTGTCTGACACATAGGAGACATTAATAAGCACTCTGAGAAGAACAAAATACTTAAAACATGGATAATAAAAACAAATCAGTGAATTGCAAATGGAAATGTCATAAGACATTTTGAGATGAAATGAAAAGATTGTTCAGGCTTGATCAAACTTCAGTAAATGAGAACAACTGACTAAAAACAGTCCTCTATGAGTTTGCTCCCACATCCAAGGAAGAAAGAGGCATTGGAAATTTCTTCAAGGTCTGTTCTCTCAAGCCCTGGGTAAAGAACAGCCTATTAATATGATCCCCATTCTGGAGCTGTATTATTGGTGTTTGTAGTAATAGCTGCTCAGAAGGTACTGGTAAAATTACACACAGAAAAATAAATAGGTATAGGAAAGTTTGACATTGACCGAATTTCATAATCTGTGATCATTTATTCAACCATTTCTTAATAAATCAATGTATTGTCATTTTCCAGTTGTAGGGATTATGAAGCGATAGACATGATGCTATTTAATTTTATCTCTTAATTCTACTATCTCTAGTAAAGGGAAATGTATGTGACTGTATAGGGCAACGATTTCTCTCTCAACCGGTTATGAACACTCTGAACTTTATACCATAATATATTGCTCACGGACATTCAATTCAGATCCTGCCATAGTCTGATCATCAGTCAGCACCCATTAGTACAATTCATTTAGTTCCTTTCTCTCATTCTCTAAAGCTATATCACTGACTTAATTGTGAAATTCTAATTAGATGTCAATATTAAAGAATCATTAGATTAAAAGACTGTATTTGATTCAACTGTTCACAATTATTATCCGCAATAATTTCTTAAAGTTTTGTAGAAAACAGCATTTAGGATACTGTCAAAATGTTTCTATGATGGTAGAATACATGTGGATCAATATTTTACAATAAATATTTAATAAAAGTGACTCTGTTTTAGATGCTGAATCAGCCCAGCAGAACAAGCCATTAATGAATATAAGTTCCTATAGACCAGAGGGAGGGAGGGAGGGAGAGAGAAAGAGAGAGAGAGAGAGAGAGAGAGAGAGAGAGAGAGAGAGAGACTGACTAAGTACCTTAGCATAGATTTGGATAACATGTGAAGAAAATGACATAACATTCTCAAAAACATGATTACAGTGAATGATTAGGAGAGAATACTGCTCAGCGTTTTCCCTTTATGGTAAGAGTAATAGGAATTCTTTAGTTAATGTACTAATCTGTGTCATGGGGTCAATAGTATAAAGTCATAACTCAGGGCCCAAGTGAGTTTAGTTTGTCCACTTTACTACCTTTAAAAAGTCCCAAGTGAAGAGAATATTCCAATTGTGTCATCTTATGTCCTTTTTACTTCTTATACTTTAGTAAGAATTATAGCATTATTTGCATTAAGAAAAATGAGCTTTGTGATCTTTGGGTGGCTGATTCTAGAAAATCTTGGGATTCAAAGTCTTTCAACTAAACATAAAATATTTTCATGTATATAGCTCTCATATATCTTTAGATCATCATCATAATAACTAATAAGGTGATGTTACACCATATTATTTAGTGAATGCTGATAAGAAAAATGTCTATAAAATTTAATATGCTCATTATTTTTCAAGATTTTTTTTTAATCCACAGTTGGCTGAGTCTTCAAATTCAGATTCTGGAAATGGCCACTGGCAATACAAAAATTGTGGGAATACATTCTTAACAACTCAATGAATTCTAAAAGTCATTGGTATTGTTATTTTTACTCGTTAGTATAAGTCTCTACGACATGTCCTTTACATTGGTCAAATCTTCAATGACACCACATCATAGTATCGTTTTAAGCTAAATGAGAAAGTCAGGACGTGCTTTTATGCTTGTGATACCTAGTGGAGTGTCTGCTTACTGGTGGTGATGTCTGATTTTGTCTCCCATGTTAGTGAGTTATTACACAAAGAAAAAAGAGTTACTCTCAGTGATTTTTGCAGCAAACTACCATTCAAAAGCAGTGGACAGCTCAGTACTTCAAGATGTAGGATGACTGAATCTCATTTGGGGGTTGAACATAGGGTTAGATTGTTTCAACCTTGAATTGGTTTACAAAGACACAAAAACATTTGGGAAATGCCGCTATGAAATCTAGGAGGCTGGACAGAAATCTAGAAAGCAAATGTCGAACTGCAATGTGTATAAAGAGGTTCCCAGAATATCAGCCAAAAATAATCATCAAATGAAAAAATCCACAATGGAATCTAGGTGCAGATAGTGAGAAATAAAAAAGTCCTCTACAAAATGAGAAATGGTCAGAGAAACTATTGACAAGTCTATGTGATAATACATTTCATAACTCTGAAGTTGAGTGAAGTGTGATTAATACAAAGAACCAACTATATGATATGATTTGAGGGTGTTGTACAAACATAGTAGTATATAGAACTGTAGAAATGGAGGTCATGATTGAGCAAGAAAATGTTTATATACAGTAATAAGATTCTATTAAGTCAAGTACTTAAACCTACTCTGAAGAATTCTATCACCACCTTTTTTATAAAATTGACTCTTTCTTATTTAAATGATCAAAAATTGCTGAAGATAGAGTATTGTATCTTTGCTATCTCCTATATGATGTGAATGAGAGTCCCTGAATAAATACCATGTCAGAAAAGGATAACTGGGTGCATGGTTATAACCTCAGTGATGGGAAGAGGCTGGAATGTTGCAAGTCCAGAGCAATTACTATTTATCTTGGACTTTCCTTAACATATTATGTAGTCTTTCCTTGCCTTATTAAATGTCAGACCTAACATGCTTTGCGTACCAGATAAAGATGGACTTAATGGCCTGACAAACAGATAAAATATTTGGAATATATTATCCTGACAACTCCCTATTCTTCTGCCACTGAACAAAGCTAATCCTGCTGTCAGATAGCATCTAAGGCCTATAGGAGAGTTTTCCTCATCACACTATAACCTGCCTACCTAAAATGACCACAATGTACTTCAAAGGCATCTTGGTTTGTTCAGTTGCTATAAAGAGTTCATGAAATTGCTACCTCATTGAAACACATAATTTGAGGTGGTCTATATCTGTGTTCTTGACCTGTGATCACTCATATTTTGTTCCAGAATGAACTATCTCTCTTACCCCTGTGAGGCAAGAGATGTGGTTGTGTTTGAACAGAGATGCCCGCAGGGCAGAAAGCAGAAAAAAAAAAATGCATAGCTACAACATCATGATGGAAACAAGAACACACACACACACACGCATTCACACACACACAATCACATCAGGGTTATTAGCCATAAAATGATATCTCTAACAATGGCGAAGAAATACAAGGCATTGGTTAATTAGAATACATTTCACAGGACGTTCAGGGTTTTGGGCTGCACATTTGCATCTTTCAAACGTGTAATTATGTTAGATAATATACCCTGTACTGGAGTTTTTACATAAACACTTGTGGTCTAGTTCAGAATTATCTCTACTGCATGCAGCAGCTGTTGGGAAAAAAATATAAGCTATTAAAAGCAGTTTGAATTAGATGTGGTCTACTTGCATAAAATGTACAATGCCTAGTCACTTCTCAAGCATAAAGGTGAGTTACTGTTTATTTCTTATGCAAAACGTGTTCCTGGGTAAGATACACAAATTAAGTGGCCTGTAGCAGAGTATGTTACCAATTCTGTGAGAAGCTTTATAGTAAGTCACTTTAAATACACATTTCAATTCCAGATAAATTCTTTATTCGTAGACCACAAATGAGAAACAAATATTGAAGGCCATGACCGGGGGAATAAAGCGATAGTAATGTTCTTTCTTTTGTTGAAATGGTGTTTTAATTTTACTCTTTGATGATAAACCCGATGGCCCAATTCTCATTGAGTGGTCCTCAGAATACAGAGGATGGTTTTAAACCAAATGATTGGGGGGCTGGAGATGGCTCTGTGGTTGAAAGCACTTCAATGCTTTTGCAAAGACCTGGATTTGTAGCCCAGCATCCATATCGGGTGGCACACAAGTGTTTGCATCTCTGTTTCCAGAGGATCCAAAATGGTCTCTCCCAGCTTCTGTAACTTCATGTGCTGTGCACAAAGAAGGACACACACACACACACACACACACACACACACAATCTTTAAAATAATCTGAAAACTCTTTTTGAAAGTGTGATTGAGTTACTATTAAAATAGTGTGCATAACAGTATAAGCATTAAGCAAAAATAAAAACAAGAACTTTGCTTTAGAACTTGCTCTTACACAAAAGAGAGAGTAGGAAAGGAAAAAACTCGAATGCAACCATCCTGGTGTTGCTGAATGCCACACATTTCTTCTTGGAGCCAATGTTGTAGAAGGATCAGGGGCAGGTACTAAAGTCAAAGTTCATGGGATTTCATGGTCCCTGCCTCTTCTCAGCTGAGCAACTGATGATTAGCTTGAATTTGCTCTTATCTACTGAATCTGGAAGTGAAGTCAGACATAGACTAGGGAACCGTGAAAATATTTGTGCTGACCTTTACTAAACAAACACCTTCAACTTGTTTAAATTAATAAATATTGTAAAGCAATTTTCATCTCACAAAAGAACTTGAGGAGACAATACCAAGTTTTTCATATCTCTGCTGCCTTCTCAAGCCCAGCCCAGGTGCCCCTATAGTTAGCATCATGCTTATTTCTAAACATGTTTTATGAAGCTGAAATGAAAGCATTGATCATTTTAATACATAAACTAGCTTTTCAGTCAGGAATGACCACAGTGCTCGTGATCTCTACAGTTTTTAGCAAATGAGCAGTGCTTCCTGTCTAACCACAGCCCAAAGCACAGTTCCTCGCCTCAACATCCTTCATAATCTGCCTCTTCATCCTTTGTCACTATCCTCCTCACAAACACTGCTGGCATTTTACATTTTCCCCATGTCTACAGCTTTGCTTTTCTAGAATATCATATATTTGGAACAAACACAGACTTTGAAACTACCTTTATTCACTTAAGAGTGCATTTAAGCTTCCCCTGTTATCATTTTATTGCTCAGTAGCCAATTATTTACCCATTGTACTCAGCATATAAGCAATGTAGTTTATCCATCCAATTGTGGAAGGACATCTTCATTGCTCTTGTATTTTGAAAATTATAAAGAAAACAATGCCCCCATCCAGGCTTTTAAGTTGATTCCAATTCCAGATTCCATATTGTATTCTTGATCTTGTTTGTGTTAAAGAGAAAACCAAACTTTGGAAAGTTATTTACAGTAACTTTACAACTAAGAAAACCACTTATGCAGTACAAAGTCACCATAGTCCATTCTTGTCAAGTTTACATCATATATACCTCCATTATATTCTCTAACACACAGAAAAACATGTTATATCCTGCAATGTATAGATATCTCTCATATAAATAAAATTGTTTATCCATTAGTCCAAAGGCATCCTTAAGAGACTGCCAAGATTATTCAGCTGTATGTATGTATGTATGTATGTTTTTGTGTATTTACAGAGCTAACCATTTGGAATTTGGTAACCAGACATACAAGTGAGACTATAGGTTTTGATATGTATTCAGCAGGTTATATTTAGAAATATGAAAATATATGTATATAAACACATATAGATATATACATATGCGCACATATATTCACACACACACACACAAGCATACACACACAAAGATTGTTCACCTGTCAAAGGCATTTGTTGCAAAGAATGATGTCCCGAGATCCATCCTACAATCCACATGATTGGCAATGAGAAAACTAATTAGTATAATATGTACTCTGACCACAGTATAACATGTGTACACACATGTCCACCCTAAACAAATAAAATTTTAAGAACACAGTAAGAGCCACCTGGTGCAATTTCTCCAACTCTGTATCTATACTCTGCTAGATGGCCTGTACTGTATTCATGTAGTATAATGTTACCTAATATGAAGCTATCTACAATCTATAATTTGAGATGGAAAAGGAATTTTTGTCAAAATTTTAACTGGTATAACTGTTATTTTTTTTTATGAAGAAGAAGAAGAAGAAGAAGAAGAAGAAGAAGAAGAAGAAGAAGAAGAAGAAGAAGAAGAAGAAGAAGAAGAAGAAGAAGAAGAAGAAGAAGAAGAAATGTCCCACTTGACTCAGATGTGGATCATTCATATTCATTGTGTGATAAAAACCTGAAGGCTGTAGAGCCCTGAGAATGTGGAGCATGGAGAACAGAAGTAGATGACTGTGAGCTAGTGAAGGTTACACCCATGTCTGTCTGCCACATAGTCAAGAACCTTAAGACAGAATTCCTGTAACTCAGGAGTGAGCCACTGAATTGTCACCATAACAAATAGCCAAAGTAAAAGGTGTCTCACTTCTACTATTTGATACGTAAGAAGCCCATAAAGGATTAAGGTCAGTGCAGGTATAGAGTGAGTTCTGGAACTGCTTAAAATAAACTCAATTCCTGTTGTAGATATTTTACCTTACAAGACATGTCTGTTAATTCTAGATACAATATTCAGACCAATGAAATAAAACAATTATTACATGGCTTTGGGGTGTGTACATTTCAGGTGAGTTTTTTATTTTCTTTAAATGCTATCTTTACTGTTTTTCCAAATGATTTCAAAATCTACAAGACACACCATGGTTAGCAGACTGATTTAATATAATGATACCCTTTTGTAGAGAGTGGTTAAGGGCTCTGGGGCTAGTGTCTGCTTTGCACAAGTTAATATTGGCCTTGCAATTTAAAAGCTGTAAGAGTTGTTTAAAAAATTAGTAAAATTCAATAAGAATGTCTCATCACTTGAAAAAAAATTATTCAATCATAGTGACAAGGTTGGCTGTATCAGATGAGTGAGAGATTCTGATTTGAGTATGAAATACTCCTCATAAGTTTTTGTTTGAACTCTTGGCGACAAACAGGTTGTTTGCAAAATGTTGGAAATTTCTGGAGTTTTGCTGGAAGAAATGTGTCCCTGTGGGTGGCCTTGAGGTTAAAAAGCTCACAGGTTGCTTCCTTAATGTAGATACAATATGACTAGTTGCCTATCCCCAGGCTTGCCTATCATGGACTGTATTGTCTCAAACTGCCAGCCAAAAGAAACTTTCTCTTGCCTAAGCAGTGTCTTGTCAGGTGTAAAGAGAAATGAAAGCAAAATAGACCTGCTGCTTTGCTTCACTTTCAGGGATACACAGACTTTTCTCAAAAAACTGACCCTCCTCTTTATCCTAGAGGAATTTTGCCCATTTTCCCACCCCTGGTAGCTTTGGTTGACCAAGTGAGATAGGCCATGTTTTTGCCTACTTTGTCCATGGTTTAAGTCAATTTTCTTTCTTTTTTTTTTTTTAATTAGATATTTTCTTCATTTACATTTCAAGTGCTATCCCATAAGTCCCCTATACCCACCCCCTGCCCTGCTCTCCTACCCACCCACTCCCACTTCTTGGCCCTGGCATTCCCCTATACTGGGGCATATAAAGCTTGCTAGACCAAGGGGCCTCTCTCCCCAAAAATGGCAGTCTAGGCCATCTTCTAATACATATGCAGCTAGAGGCACGAGCTAGTCTACTTTCTTGTTTAAGTTGCTGCCTCTCCTCCATTGGCCACACTTTAAATCTGAATGTATCTTGGGCTAAGTGAAGAGTTCCTACATCTAGCATATGTTATTGGGGAAATAAAACACATAGTCTACTATGGGTGGGTGGTGTCTCTCTACAGAGCACAATTGGATCTGTCATCTTTCTTTAGCTGTTTGGTTGAAATGTTTTCAGGCTCTAAAGCCTTCCAGAAGCTGACAATCACTGTATCCTAGGGAACTTTAATGATGAACAATCCGAAGTCATCTAAAAGGAAAGGCTTCTTTTGAGAAATTATCTAGATCAGAATGGTTTGTAGGCATTCTAGTAGACTGTGCTGAATATTAATTGAAGAGTTGGTACTACTTTGGGTAATACGATCTCCAGGCAGGCATTTGGACCTGTAGAATAAAGCTAGACAATAATAAGCCTAGGGACTAGGCAGAGCGCAAACCAGCCAGCACTTCCTCTAGATTCCTCCCTGAGTTTTGTGTCCTGGTTTCCTTTTATTATGGATTGGGTCCTTGAAATATTATCCTTTCTCTTAAGTTGCTTTTGGCTATGGAGTCTGCCATAGCAACAGCAAGAACACTGGCATACACTGGATTTGGCTTCTAGTCTTTTCTTTTTACCTTAAGAACTTAGATTTTACATAAATCTTGCTGCATTTGACCCAGAAATGCATCTTTGGTTATTGTGCCTTTATCTCATTCCCTTTTGATTTCCTTATGATTTCACATTCATAAGAGCCTCCTAAAGATTGTGTCCTATCATGGGACTCACAGCCACTGAAACTCCGTACAATTCCTACAGTGTCTACTGAGTCAGCCTCATTCCCAGCTCTTAGGTCCAATTTGGACTAAAGTTCCCAACTCCACAGTAGTGCCTCTCCTGCTCTGTTTTCATTTAGTTTGTAATATTTCTGGGGAGCACAACTGGAGATAACTGAGTATCCCTAATTGCTCATATAAAGCCAATTCATCAGAAACTGGTTTTCTTATTACTATGCAGCAGCGCATGTCTCAAGGATAAATTCATTATATTATTTACTTTCCCTTCTTTAGTGGCATCCAGATTGCTTCCATTTTCCCTTATCCTACATTCTCACAAGGCAAGCTGTGAAAGGCTCTATTATTTGTTAAAAGTCTTGAGGTGCCCAGTAGTTAAGAATATGCAATGCTCTTCCAATAGACCCAACCTCACATTCCAGCACCAATGTCAGGCAGCTCACAACAATTTCTAACTCCAGCTCTGGCAAATCCTCTGTCTTTCTTCTATGTTGGCCTCCAGAGGCAACTGCACTCATGTGCACATACCCATACGCACATATGGATGTATACATTATACATTACGGTACATTACATATCATTTTGAATCTTTGAGATAAAGAATGATAGTTTTCCACACTGGAGCATATTCAAAGTCCACATTTTCATGCTGAATCATAGATTTTTCCCTCTGTCTTAGTCAGGATTTTACAACCTAAACAGACACCATGACCAAGACAACTGATATATAAGGACAACAAACAACTGGGGCTGGCATAAAGTTCAGATGTTCAGTCCATTATCATCAAGTAAGGAGTATGGAAGTTTTCAGGCTGGCATGACACAGGAATAGCTGAGAGTTCTACATCTTATTCCCAAGGCAAGCCAGAGAAGACTAGATTCAAGGAGCTAGGATGAGGGCCTTAAAGCCCAAGCCCACAATGATACACTTTCTCCAACAAGTCTATACCTATTCAAACAAGGCCATGCCTCCTAAGTGTCACTAATCAGGCCATCACACCTTTCTTTGTATTCACCTAAGAACTATGTTGTATTGCTTGTATTTGAATCCCTCCCTCTTACTGTATGATTGTTCTCATGAGTTCTGGGTTTGGGGCTCCAAAGAATGAATACTGAATAGTTAGCAAAGATGAAATTAAAGCATACTTTCTCTGTAATCCCAGTCATAAAAGATGGAATGCCAAAATATTCTCACCTGTTTCTTCTACTTTTCCTAAAAATTTAATGGCTAGTGCAGAGCATAATATGCATAGGTTCTTTGACCAAAGCAGAGACCCAGAGTTCATTTTCTTAGCTTATCACATTTATCAAAGGTAGCACAACAATTACCACATCCTATTTAAGACCTCATCCCACACATGCTTCTGCTAGATAATTAAATACATTTTCTAGTCCATCCATACTTTTGGACACATCTTGACATCTATAATCCCTTTCATGAAGAAGGTAAGTTTTCCTATACAAGGTGAAGAACATACCACCTTGAAATGTAGTCAAAAATAGTACATCACTGGCTGCATGTATTTTCACCCAGAGCAGTATTCATATAACTGTCACTGCAGCAAGGATGAGAACTATCCATGTTAGTAATAATTATCTCTACAGATATTTGACTTTCAAATGGATTTGCCTCATGGATATTTTCTATGGTCCATGCCATAGAAAATGCAAATACTCTTCCCAAATATTTCTTTGGTTCTGTTGCTTCTTGAACCAAAGGGTTTGTTGAGATTGCTTATGAGAAAATGAGTGAGGTGTTATTTATAGGAGTATGATGTACCTTGAGTCCTATGTCACCAAAACCCCATTTTGAATTAGTATAATTTATAAAACCCACATCTCTGGAATTCCCTGTGATTTCAGCAGCTCTGGGGACAAGCTTTCTAGCTCCAGCAATTACTTACTGCTTATGTGCTCGGGGAGGATCTCTCAAGTCTTGTAAGTCTCTTCTGCTTCTGAAACCTCCTAAATTTCATGAACTACTTAAGTTTTATAAGCCTCTACTTTCTCAAGGAGGGAATACTACAATTTAGAGGAAATAACCACAGCATACATCCTATCTCAAAAGCAAAACAAAAGAAATTAATAAGCAATCCTATGTGGGGCAATGGACTATGCACAGAGAGCCTGGTCTCCAGTTGAACTAAAGGCTGAAGTCTTGGATGGGTGGTAATTTCCACCTACATGGGATGGAAGGCATTCTATCATGTCTTCTGGACCCCTGGCTCCTGTCAAAGTTACTACCCTCACAACCCCACAGGACAGGCATGTGGCTAACAGTCATGTAGACAATGTCCTAAGCTTCTGGCATTCTGGTGAGACTCCTCACCGCAGTTACCTAACAATAGCAAGATAGCCAAGCCCACTATAAGAGGGGCTGCTCGGCCCTACCTCCCTCTCTCTAAGATTTTACCTCTCTTACTCTCTAGCCTTCCTTCTCTCTCTCTCTTCTCCCTTCTCTCCACATGGCCATGGATGGCCTTTCCCCCTCTCTTTTTCTACCTTCTCTCCTTCCCCCTGCCTTTCTACAATAAAACTCTAAAACCATAGAATGTCTCAGACCATCAAGGCTTGCTGGGCATGAAAGATGGGATAGGCTTTCTCCTAATGAGCCATGTCTAACCTCCCGCAAGAAGGCCTTCCTAAGCAGCAGCCACCGACTGGAGTAAGGACTCTAGCCTGCATGGGTAACACTCAACACCGCCTCTCCCCCTGCCCTATTCCCTTATCTCCGGGGCTGAGTGCCTCCCGGAGCCTCTATTCTGTTCTCAGCTACTCTGCCACATCCAGTGTGGGATGCTGGAGGCTGAGAACCTGGTACTTGGTGCTGAACCTTGTCCACCACACGCCATGTGGAGTCAGCAGCTTAATACAACCAGATGCCCACCAGGGGCTGCATGGTATGCATCCAGCAGTCCTTCTGCATCTGCCCGCCCAGAGCACCTTAACTCTGGAAGGATTCAGGCATTCTCTTACTCCCCTCTTCCCCCACACCCATGGTCCCACAATCCTAAATCACTCCTCTCCCTTATATGCTTTTAAAAAACTT